>PVKU01009032.1:0-66477 GCA_004027475.1 Anoura caudifer | reverse complement strand
GGAGGAACCTCAAGTCACAGCGCCTGCGTGGGAGCTTGGAGAAGATTGGCTCCAGAAAATGGGGACACACCTGCCCAGACTCATGATGGCATCCCAAAAATACTTGGAATATACGGGAATGCTGGCAGGTGTAACTGATTGTAGGAGGAGTCGGAAATGGGGGTACAGAAGAGATTTGGCGCCGGGATTTAAACGGAGAAGCGGCAGCCATTGAGAGAGAATCCACGTGCTTTCCCAAGAGTTAGGACCCTCACAACCCTGTGAGGGAAAATCACCATGTGGCTTTAGCAGAGAATTGCCACGTGGCTTTGCCAGAGTGGGGACCCCTTCCCCACAGCTTTGGTAGAAGAAGGACCACACGGCTTTGGGGTGCTCCTTTTGGCTGTGTGGCCTGGGAGCAAGAGAGACTGCCTGGAAGAAGGGTGAAAGAACTCTTGCCAGTAGGCCATGAGAAGGTGCCACATGGCCTTGGATTAATTAGAGATTCTGCCTGGATGACGACACAGCTGACGGTGTCAAGAGCCTGGATCCCGGACGTGTGCTTCTCTTCCTTGCAATTACGGTACCCTGACTTAGGGCAGAGGGAGATAGGAAGCACTGTGGGCATCTGTGGGTATCCTGAAGGACTTTGATATTTTAATGAAGTTAAGTTGCTACTTTAACTCTGTATAGCATTAAATAAACATTTCCTTTCCTTTTCATAAATCTCTGGCTTTGAGAGGCATCTTTCCATAAGGCGGCAGACAATAATGGACCTTCTGTTTGCTCTGTAACACTATTACCTCCCTTCAAGGTGATATCACTTAGAGAGAAGTGCTCTATCTGAGAAAGATTATTTTTGCAGTGTAGGGAATGACTCAGCACAAGGATCCTGGTGGCTCTTCCTTTAGTTCTCTTCTTAAAACTGCTAAACCCAGACTCTCCTCAAGTGTCTAGTCTACTCAGCCTTCCCTCTGCCAGAGCCCAGGGTAAGTGGCTGCAAATGAAATTTTGTGCCTTGACCCTTTAAGAGGCCCTCTGTCTCCAGCTGTCTCTCCCTGGCAGACAGAAACCCTGACACCTTTCACATCTGGGTATTATATGTGTTCCTTTCCGGCTCTGGTGCTGTAGGCTAGGGAGCCCTGCTTGGGGTTTACACCCAACACTTCTCAGTGGGAAACCCCTGGCCACTGAAATATCCCTCTGGAACTTCAGCTGCCACCTGTGGGAGCCCAGGCAGCCCTCTTGTATCTCTTGTATCTCCTCTATACTTCCTATCAGTCTTGTGGTGAAGTGGTTACTTCTGTCTGTCTTTAGTTATAAGGCTTCTGTCTAGCTAGTGTTCAGTTGGTTATTCAGGATGATTTCTCTACAATTTAGTTGTAATTCTGATTAGTTCTGGGAGGTGGTTGTTGTAGCTTCCACTTACTCCTCTGCCATCTTGGATCTACCCCTTTCCTACTTTTAATAATTATTTTAATTCACTTTCACAAATCCCCTTTAAAAACTTTTATTTCAAGAGTGCTGCACACAAATATCCTTAGTTTATACTTTCTTTACTTCCTCTTATCTTTAATATACAGGCATTAAATTTCTTTTGCTAAGGACAGCCTTCTTAATGTCTCATTTTCATAGTTTATTTTCTTTGACAGCTTTTATTAGAGCTATCTGATTTTGAAAGGCTACCTATGGAGACTGCTCATAAATCTATTGTCTGCAAAAGCTTTATTACTTGCAGTTTGGGTCAACCAATTGCTTTTCATGTCACTTGAAGAGTAGCTCTTAATCATTAGCATGCAACAGAATTATCAGAAAAGCTTATTAAAACACAGATTGCTGGGCTCTGCTCCTCAGGTTCTGATTTGGTGAGCTCGTTGGGACCATGGATTTGCATTTCTAAAAAAATTCCCAGTGGATGGTGGCCTGAGGACCACATTTTAAATTGCACCGGCTTATGTAACCTTTTCTTGTTCAGAAGACTTTTGATCTTAATTAAGTTGACTTTTCCATATGCTTAGTACTTGTGTTTCCAATTTTTTCCTATTTGTTATCCAATATGCATCCTCCTGCATTAATTACTTCTACTTTCAGTCTGTTTGAAACTCATATTATGACTTACTTACATAGAAAAACTTCTTGTGACATGGAAAATTAAGTACATATGGCTCTCTGTCATTATTAAAATTATGTAATTTTATGGGTACAAAGGAAGGAAATGCTGCCATAACCAAAGGTGTGAACTGAACATACATTTAATCTTTACTCAAACGCCCCCACCCCCAACCCGAGTTTTCCTCAGCTCCCAGGCTCTTAACTATCCTGTGAAGGGATCAGAGACTCCTTCAGTTAGTGCTTTGAATATTGATGCTAATGACACCACGACACAACCAGAAAGTTTGAAAAGAAGTTTGTTATTCACACAAGTGACTTCTAGGGAGAGAAGGAGCCCACAAGCTGGTCCAGAAATGCTTTAAGGTAGGAGTGTTGCATCAGTTTTGCTTTGAATTGTGGCTGGGAGGTGGTGCCTGTGTGAGGGTTTCCACAGGTTGGATAGGATTAGTGGTTAGAACTTCTTTGGAAGGGGGTGGAGAGGGACAGGAAGACGGAGAGAGAGAAAGAGAGAAGGCTTTCTTAGCAACTTGTCCAGATGTGGGGCAAAAAGCCAAGGGGAAGGGGTTGAATTTGAGTGCTGTGTGTGCTGAACATCACAGGTGAAGTCAGACTCTGTTACAAAGACTTATTGGGTCAAAGTCCTTGCCACTCAGCCTCTAATGTTTTCACAAGTCTTTTAAACATCTGGTAATACAACATAGTTAATTGATTTCAGGATAAACTTTGCCATCATTTGAAAAATGCAGAATCTGATGAAGTCCATAAGATGATGTTGGAGTTCTTTAACTGTAGAAAAGGACATTGATAAATGAGAATTTGACAGAGCCAAATAACTTACGAGTTGAAACAGAAAAGAAAGGTAAAAAAATGATGGCATAAAATATATTTTATAAAAGAATGATTTTGTATATGCTCTTTAGGAAACAATTTGGCAATTTTTATAAAGTTAAATATATACCTACAATATTATTCAGATATCCCATTGCTAGATATTTGTGTATGAGAATGAGGATCTATAACCATGCTTGACATTGTTCATACATGTTTTTATCAGCTTTATTCATAGTAGCAAAAAACCTGAAGATCTAGGAAATGTCCACTCCCTGGTGAATGGGTGAACAAAAACCGTGGTATAGTCATATAACAGAATATTACTCATTGATAAAAAAGAAGAAACTGCTGATATATGCCACAATGCAGATGAATCTCAACAATATTATGCTGTGTTAAATATGTCAAACACAAAGAGCTCATCCTATAGAATTTTATTTATATGAAATTCTGGAACAGATAAAAATAACCTGCAAATCTAAACAAGATCAGTGGTTGCCTGTGACAGTTGAATAGAGCAGGAAATGAATGCAAATTGGCAGGGGGAGTTTTCTGGTGGTGGCAGAAATGTCGGTCATGGTGCTGGTTACATAGCTACATGTATTTGTCAAGACTCAATGAACTGCATACTTAAAACAGATGTACTTATGTAAATCATACCTCAATCAATTTGATTGCAACAAAGCGGATTAAGAGAACTCCTTAGGAAAATGAGGGCAATATTAAATATGGAAGAAGGAAAATGGTTGGGAAACAGGGGTAGGTTGAAACGGAGAATGAGGGAGAGGGGTTGTCCAGGGTGACTTCCAGATTTAGGGCTTGCAGACTGGAGGGATAGTGGTGCTATTCTCCAGGAGAGGAGACAGTGAAGGGGAATCTTTTTGAAGAAAGGATCATGAGGCTGATCTTGGACCAAGGAAGTGTGAATTGACTTTTTTGCATCCAAGTGGACATATTATATAGGCTTTTGCTGTGTATCTTCAAAAGTAAAGTGACTTTGATTTTTGACATGCATCATTATTTTAGGTACTTCTTAAAAGGAAAATATGACATCAATTTGCACATTCGCCTGAATTTTAGAAGCGTTAAGTGTGAAAAATCATGCTTTAGAATTGATGATTAGGATGGATATTAAGGTCTGGTATTAAAAAAATAATTCATCACTATATATTTGGCAAATGAATGAAAACAGAATAAAGCCCAGCACAATAAAAGAAAAAAATTCTTTTGTTTTCTACTCTACTTACAACATTTCTGACACTGATATAGAGAGATCTGATCAGATATCTGGGGGGGGAGTAAGGAGGGCCTAGGAGGACGTTTCCTGAGGCAATGACAAACAGTCTAGCACAGGATCAGCTGAGCAGCTGAACACCTCCAGAGTGCATGAAATTATGGGCCAGAAGATTTAAAATAAAAAGAGGGCGGTGACTGCCTCTTGGGCTCTCTTCCTTGAGGATGCCTGTATGATTGTGTGGCAGCTGTCTGCATTTCTTAACGGACAGTGTTTTGGATGGGAAGGAGCTCATGGTGCAGCCTAGGATCCGGCTGGCCTGGCAGAGCGAGGCAGGGTTATTCTTCTTTGGGTGTTCCGGAGGGAACAGGCTCTGAGACAGAAGACTGTCATTCTTCCAAAATTGTGTAACTTTTGTATCTTAGGTTGTTTTAGTTTGTAAACAAACCCTATAGAAATAAGATAATTAAAAACTAATGGGGAGAATGATAAAACTCAATTTAGCCTTAGTTGATGGGTTTAAATGCTTAAAGCTGAAACTGAAGTGTTAAAGAGTTTACTCTGAATTGATAGGCTTAAGTGACTAATGCATGTGGAAAGCTGTTATTGCAAAATTTTGTAGCTTTTGAATAAAGACTCTTTTCCTTTTTTACCAAACCTTTGTCTCTGGAATTTTGCCCAGAGGGTGGCAGCGGGCAGCAGGGCCCCACTTCCTGTTTGGTAACAGTGTCAAGTATTTTTTTCCCCTACACCAACCAATTCTCCAACTCTCTGGATACCAGTGTGTGTTCTCTACAATTAAATTATACTAATTACCTGGAGTTAATGCAGGCCACCTGGGTTAAGGACTCAGGGCCATAGGTTTTCCCTCATTTCAGGTGCCAGTTGCAAGTCTCAGATGTGTCCTTTACTTCTGACTAACCAGCTATTAATCAGGAGTTACCACAACTCTCACTTCAGGTTTGATAATGTGCTGTCATGGGTTGTAGAATTAAAAAAAAAAAAACCACAATTATTGTGTTGACTGGTTTATTATAAAGAATATAATAAAAGGTAGAAATAAACAGTCAGAAGAAGAGGTACACAGGGAATGGTCTGGAAGGGTCCTTAGCTCAGGAGCTTCTGTCTCCACAGAGCTGGGGTGCACCACCCTTCTGGAACATGCATGTCTTCACTCCCTGGGGAGCTCTTCAAATCCCACAGTTTAGACATTTTTATGTAGGCTTCATCATGGAGGCATGACTATTTATTAACTCTGTCTCCAGCCCTTCTCCCCTTCTGGGAGTATGGGGGCAGGGGGCGGGGCAAAAAGTTCGGAGCTTCTAACTTAGACTTTCTGGTGACCAGCCCCCATCCAGAAGTAAAGAGTCATCCAGCCCCCACCAAGAGTCATCTCATTAGAGCAAAGGATGCTCCAATTGCCCAGAAAATTCCAGGTGATTCAGAAGCTCTTTGTAAGACACTTCTATTACCCTCATCATTTAGGAGGTTACAAGGATTCTAGGAGCTCATTAGAAGCCAGGGACAGAGACCATATACTTATTGACATGTCACAGGAAGAAACTTGAAGATACCCCCTCTCTTCATTTAATGTCTTAGCAGATTAGGAAGGCAGAGAAGCCTGGAGTGATTGTTCAGGTCAATTGCACACTATTGTCTAGGGAATTTTATCTACTCAGTTCCTCCTTCCACAAAGCACTGTAAATGAGATGTTTTCCCTAGATTCTAGGTGGTGGGAGGGGGGGGGGTCCCTATTCCCCTGTCAGAATCTAGGAGCTCATTGAGAAATCCAGGAAAGAAACAAATTTGGGGAGAGGAGATGATGGTATTCACTATCTCATTCTGTAAGAAAGGAGCTTCATCAGTGAAAAGATGGGGTCATGGCCTCCTATTTATTCAACCAGATGGTTACCTGTCTCACTGCTGTGATTTCTCCTTCACAGCTGCCCTTGATGTTCCTGTTAACAGAATAGCTGTGCATAAAGGGTGCTCACAGCTCACCCTACTAGGGATGCCCAGCTCAGAGGTTCTCTGTGGTTACTGTAGATTTTCTTTCAACCATTTATGTTTGTTTATGTTTGCAGCTAACTCAGCTTTAAAGTCACTTTCTCATGTCACCTTGGTCAGGAAAAGAAGGAATGTAAGAAACCAAGTTCGGGTCTTAGTTATTTTATTTTAATTTTTTTATTGTTCTTCAATTACAGTTGTCCCCATTTTTCCCCTATTATTCTCCCCTGCCCTGCCCACCCCCTACCTCCCACATTCAATCCTCTCCCCCCATTGTCTTTGTTCATGGGCCCTTTATATGTGTTTCAACTTTACCCTTCCCCAAACTAAAAATTGAACTGCCTTTTTGACCCAGCAATTCTACTGCTCAGATTATACCCTAAGAATCCTGAAATACCAATTCAAAAGAACCTATGCACCCTAATGGTCATAGCACTGTTATTTACAATAGCCAAGTGCTGGAAACAGCCTAAATGCTGATCAGTAAAAGAGTGGATCAAAAAACTGTGGTTCATTTACACAATGGAATACTACACAGCAGAAAGAAAGAAGGAACTCCTACCCTTTGCGACAGCATGGATGGAACTGGAGAGCATTATGTTAAGTGAAGTAAGCTAGGTGGTGAAAGACAAATACAACATGATCTCACCTATAAGTGGAACCTAATTAACAAAAGAAACAAGCGAGCAAAATAGAACCAGAGACATGGAAATAAAGAACAAACTGGGCTGAGAACTTCTGGCTAAGATGGAGGTATAGGTGGATACACTGTACCTCCTCTCACAATCAATATTAAGGACAACAAAAATATAGAACCAAAAAACCCCCAACCTGAACAGATAGAAAATTGAATTGTACAAAAATCTGACAATGATTCACCCAGACTGGTAAGAGGGGCGGAATCAGCGGCCGGTGGAGAGGGGTCATGGCAGGAAAAGGTGGTGGCTGGTGGTCCCGGGCATGCAGGTGGTGGTTGGCACACACACCCCAGATGCACAGGTGGCAGTTACCAAGCACAGGGAGGCAATGAGCAGACCAAGTGAGGCGCAGAAGGTGGCTGACCATGGTCACACATTCGCATGCAGATAAACCAGGGGAAAATGAGCAATGAGACAGACTGGGTGACACAGGACCCCAGAGCTGGGAAATAAAGCCTAAAAGCACCAATTGAAAACACTTGTGGGGGTTGACGTGCTGAGAGAGAATCCCAGTCTCACAGGAGAGTTTGTTAGAGAGACCCACAGGGTCCTAGAATGTACACAAACCCACCCACATAGAAATCAGCACCAAAGGGGCGCAATTTGCTTGGAGAAAGCAGTGGAAGGGACTGGAATCCAAGAGAGAGCGGAGCAAGTGCAATTGTTTCCTCTCAGGCCCCTTCCTCACATCCAGCATCACAACCCAGAGACTGGGTTGCCCCACCCTGGTGAACACCTAGGGCTCCACCCCTCACTACATAACAGCCATGACCAGACCCCCCAAAACCCCCCCCAAAAAACAAAACCAAAAATGGCTCAAATGGGAGAACAGATCAAAGCCCTGGAGCTAATTTATCTAAGCGACCAAGAGATAGTCAACTTATCAGATGCACAGTTCAAAGCACTGGTAGCTAACCTATCAGATGCATAGTTCAAAGCACTGGTGATTAGGAAGCTCACAGAATTGGTTGATTTTGGTCTCAAATTAAATGAACAAATGAAGGCTACAGTAAATGAAATGAAGAAAAATGCACAGGGAACCAGTAGTGATGGGAAGAAAACTGGGACTCAAATCAATGGAATGGACCAGAAGGAAGAAAGAAACAACCAAACAGAAAAGAAGGAAGAAACAAGAATTCAAAAAAATGAGGAGAGGCTTAGGAACCTCCAGGACATCTTTAAACGTCCCAACATCAGAATTATAGGGGTACCAGAAGGGGAAGAGGAAAAGCAAGTGGAAAACTTATTTGAATGAATAATAAGGAGAACTTCCCCAATCTGGCAAAGGAAATAGACTTCCGGGAAGTCCAGGAAGCTCAGAGAGTCCCAAAGAAGGTGGACCCAAGGAAGAACACACCAGGGCACATCATAATTACATTAGCCAAGATTAAAATGAAGGAGAGAATTCTAGAAGCAGCAAGGGATAAGGGGACAGTCACCTACAAAGGAGTTCCCATCAGACTGTCAGCAGATTTCTCAAAAGAGACCTTCGAGGCAAGAAGGGGCTGGAAAGAAGTATTCCAAGTCATGAAAGTCAAGGCCCTACATCCAAGATCACTCTCTATCCAGCAAAGCTGTCATTTAGAATGGAAGGGAAGATACAATGCTTCTCAGATAAGGCCAAGTTCAAGGAGTTCATCATCACCAAGCCCTTATTATATGAAATGTGAAAGGGACTTACCTAAGAAAAAGAAGATAAAAAATATGACAGTAAAAAGACAGCAAACTCACAGATATTAATAACCACACCTAAAACAAAAGCCAACTAAGCAAACAGCTAGACCAGGAACAGAAACACAGAAATGGAGATCACTTGGAGGGTTATCAACAGGGGAGTGGGAGGAGGAGAGAGGGGGAAAAGGTACAGAGAATAAGTAGCATAGATTGTGGGTAGAAAATAGACAGGGGGAGGGCAAGAATAGTGTGGGAAAAGTAGAAGCTAAAGAACTTATGACATGTGGACATGAACTAAAGGGGGGAATGTGGGTGGGAAGGTGTATGCAGGGTGGAGGGGAATGATGGAGGAGAAATGGGACAACTGTAACAGCATAATCAATAAAATATAATTTTCAAAAAAAGAAAAAAAAAAGAAGCAACTGATAGTGACCAGAGGGGAAGAGGGAGGGGGTTAACAAAGGTCTCAGTTATTTTAAATGGTTGGTACCAGTGAGCAGGAGGGTGGTATTCTCATTTCATTGTAGATAGGACTAGTTTAGAAATTGGGAGTGGAAAACCTCTGCAAGCAAACAGAAAGAAAACAGGAGCTGAAATCAGGACTGGTGAGCAGCAAACATAATCACTTAGAAATAAAGTTCTACTCAAGCTGCCAAAGGATTGCACATCAGGGAGAGTTAGGAGGCCAGGCTTGCTCAGCAGCTAGTGGTTATTAGTAGGTATTCACATAGTATCCTCATGTTAAGCGTGAGTTTTGGGACAAAACTCTTCAGGGAGGAGCTGATATCTGAATAAAGATAAGATAGGCTCACAAATTAATAGAGAAAGGGCACTGCCTTTGAGAGAGATTGTCTAGGATTTAATAATTAGAGTGAAAGAATATATTCTAGGTAAAACAATATGGATCCTTAAAAGCAAATTTAGATTCTTCTTTTCAAGTCCACCTGTAATGGAGCACCTCTAAGAAATGTTTCTGCCAAGGTGTTGAAGGCAGCCTGGTGGCTGCACTTGGTATTAGAGCAGTGCCAGTGGCCTCGGGCAGGGCTCCTGCAGCCACCATGGTGAGAGAAGAGCTGAGGGAAACAGCAGTGGACAGGACTTAAATGAGTAGAAGAACATGGCCTTGCATTTACCTTAGACTTGAGTGTATAGTCTTAGAGCTCAGGGTTAAGCTCAAAGAAAAAGTAGAAATATAAGCATGTATGGAAAACTGCAGGGGTTGGAAAAGAATAAAACTACCTAAGTAAATTTGAAAATGATATTTTAACTGGTTACTATAAGGCTAAAGGCAAAATGATCTGTATGAAAGTACTATAATCTGGTTAATACATTTCTTTTTCACAGGGAGATGGGTTAGCAATACTGAAGCTACTTTATGCATATACAAGGTTATGCAAATAGGTACATATGTTGTAGGTAATGATAGCTGAGTTTCACTGATGATGAATGATGGTGATGAATCTGAAATGTCAGAGAAAAAGTTGCAAATAAGGAAAAGAGAAAGGCCAAATTATCTATGTAATGTTGAGTTAGAATCAGATACATTAGCATGGGGTACTCACACATATACAGATAGATAAAGAGAGATGTTTAATATATGCATATTTATTATACAAAATTATATTTTGTAGCTTTGTCCAATAAGAGGGCCTAATAAAAATAATACCCTAACAGCAGCACGCAGAACTAGTACCCAGATCTTGATTTGTAAACACTATATATACACTCGAGTAAAAGAATCAGGGCTCCTTGGAGAGGTCAGACACACGAAGATACAAAGTGAGAAGGGCACAAAAAGGATGAAAGCTCGTCCAAAAGGTAGAAAGTGAAAGAGCTCCTACTGCCCAAAGGTGTAACAGTCGGAGCAAACAAAGCAATGCTAATGCTGAACCGTAGGCCACAGAGTAAATTTAATACCCATGAATCAAAACTGATGTAATAAATAATTGCATAAATAAATGGGGAAGAGAAACAGCTCTTCTTATAGAAGGATTTCAATTAATAAATGTAAAATAAAATGTTATAAAAATAGAAAATCCCCTGAGGCAAACAATACAGTAATAATTGTTTCAGATATCATCTATGTGGGTGTTAAACTAGTGAGTAAAGATTTGAGAAGAAACAGGATATTTGCTTAGTCTCAGAGTATCTCCTCCAAGATATTTATTAATTACAAAGGGAAAAATAGTAACTTTCCATGGAGAAAGCATTCTAATCAAGAGGTCAAGGTTAACACAAGCAGCAGTAAGACATTGACATTGACATTGTATGATATGTACTTCTGATGTAATCTACAGAGAGGGAAGTATCAGTTCTGTATTATTCTTTTTATTAAATCCTTTTGAATTTTATTGTTGTTCAGGTACAGTTGCCCACAATTACCTCCCCACTCCCCCCACCCCAACCCTTCCCACCTCCCTCCCCTGTTTCCACCCTCCTTGCTATTGTCCATGCGTCCTTTATAGATGTTCCTGTCAACCCTTCACCCTTTTCCCCCATTATCCCCTCCATTCTCTCCTCTGATTACTGTCAGTTTGTTCTTCATTTCAAAGTCTTTGGTTATTCTTGAAAAAATACATGTTACCTCAATCTAATCATAGTACAACAGCTGAAAAACCCAAATTGAGGGACAATCTACAAAATAACTAAGCAGTGATCTTCTAATGTACCAAGGTTTATGAGATGGAAGGAAAAGCTAAGGACCTGTCACAGCTTGAGGGAGACTAAGAAGGTGTGACAACCAAATGCAATGAATGTCTGATTCTGAATTCGTCCTGACAAAGAAAAAGAATATTGCATGAACTGCAAATAAGGTGTGTGATTCAGTTAACTACTAGAATGTGCCCATGTTAATTCCCTGTCTCTGATGACTGCGGTATGATTATGTAAGATGTTAACAGTAGTGTAGGCTATGGACATGTGGGAATTCTCTGTATTATTTCTGTAATTTTTTCTATTCCTAAATCTATTTTAAAACAAAAAGGCAATGCTTATGTACAGAGAAGGCAGTGAAAGATTCTAATTCCTAGCATTCAAGGTGCTGATTGCAGTAGGAAAAAAAATGTTTTAAAATCTTTATTATGGAAGAGAGAAAGTAATTAGGTCCCATTGAACATGGAAAATAATAGATAACTTCTGTCATAACAGGAGCTCAATACATGTTAAATGAGTGAACGGTGAGAGAACTTTTAAAATGTCTTATAACGAGATAAATCAAGGATCTGCCACCATAGTAATGATTCAAAGATTTTTTGATAAATGAATAAAATTTATAGGAAATTTCTTTATTATATAAAACAGATAAAAGGAGAAAGATTCATGCTTAATGTAGGCCTTAAGAAGGAGCACAGAGCAGGTGACAAAAGTGCCATATCCTTTACCATCCCTGTAGCATGAGGCACCTCTCTTTAATATTTGGGACCTAAGAGAAATGATCATTAATCATCCAGAGTCAATAGTTCTGATCATTGAGATATTCTAGAGAGATGGTTTGCATTACTTGTTGTTAACTGAATGTTGAGTGAATGAACAATCCACAGAGACCTAAGCTGGGTTTACTTCTAAGTTATACACCATAATATTTTTGGTCAACTTTGCATATTTAAAAAAATTTAATTGTATTTTTCCATTCCCATTTAGTCCCTTTACACCCCTCTACCCCTCATAATCACAACACTTTGTCCATGTCCATGAGTCCTTTCTGCTTTTTGCTCAATCCCCCACCTCCAGTGCTCCCCCACCCTTAGCTGTCATTCTGCTCTCTATCTATGAGTCTGTCTCTAATTTGCTTGCTAGTTCAGTTTGTCCATTAAATTCCACATATGAGTGAAATCACATGGCATATATCTTTCTCTGACTGGCTTATTTCACTTAGCATAATGTTCTCTAGGTCCATCTATACTATTGCAAAGGGTGAAATTTTCTATTTTTTTGTTTACAGCTGAGTAGTGTTCCACTGTGGTTTTAATTTGCATTTCTCTGATGATTAGTGATGTTGAGCATCTTTTCATATGTCTATTGGTCATCCATATGTCCTCTCTGGAGAAGTGTCTATTCAGGTGCTTTGCCCATTTTTTAATTTGGTTGTCTCTTTTTTGGTGCTGAGTTTTGGAGTTCTTTATAAATTTTGGATATTAACCCCTTATCAGATGTATTAGCAAATATGCTCTCCATTCTGTGGGCTATATTTTTATTTTGTTGATGTTTTCCTTTGCTGTGCAAAAACTTTTTAGTCTGATATAGTCCCATTTCTTTATTTTTTTCTTTTGTTTGCCTTGCCTAGGGAGATATATTCAATAAAATGTTGGTATGAGCAATGTCTGAGATTTTGCTGCCTATGTTTTCTCCTATGATTTTTATGATTTGGGGTCTAACATTTAATTCTTTAATCCATTTTGAATTCATTCTTGTGTGTGGTGTAAAAAGGTGGTTTAGTTTCATTTTTCTGCATGAATCTGTCCAATTTTCCCAACAGCATTTATTGAATAAACTATCATTAGCCCATTGTATGTGCTTGTTTCCTCTGCTGAATATTATGGTAATTGGCTATAAAGGTGTGGGTTTATTTCTGGGCTCCCTACATTGTTCCATTGATCTAAAATCCTCAGCAAAATATTAGCAAACCAAATACAGCAATGCATTAGAAAGATCATACACCATGATCAAATGGGATTTATCCTGGGAATGCAAGGTTCGTACAACATTCACAAATCAATAAATGTGATTCACCACATAAACAAAATGATCATATCAATAGATGCAGAAAAAGCATTTGATAAAATCCAGCACTGATTTATGATAAAAACAAGTAAGTGGAAGCACATACTGTATTCATGGACAGGAAGAATTAACATCATTAAAATGTCCATACTACCCAAAGCAATCTACAGATTCAACACAATTTCTATCAAGATTCCAATGAGGTATTTAATAGAACTAGAACAAATATTTCAAAAATTTATGTAGGACCACAAAAGGCCCCACATAGCAACAGTGATCCTGAGAAAGAACAAAGTTGGAGGAATCATGCTACCTAATATAAAACTATACTATAAGGATATAGTAAACAAAACAGCATGGTACTGGCATAAAAACAGACACAAAGATCAATTTTGTATTTTTGAACTGATGCTCCCACTAATTTTTCAGAAGTTTTCATCTAAAAGGAAAAAAATGCTTATTTTTCCAAAATGTACATACTATTAATATTTCTTCTGCCTAGGTATGATTTCAAATTTGACAACAAAATATAACCATAGAATAACAAACCTTTAGTAAACATCTAGATCCAGCCAAATTAGGCTTTGGGGTACATACAAGTATTTTAACTTTTCAATTTTTCCTTACCATACTAGTTTAAATGGTATTATATATCTATGTGCATGAAGTATTTTTTTCTTGTTCCTTATCACCAATGTTGGTACAGTTATGGCTTCCATTAAAAGTAAAACAAAAACTTTAAAACCATAAATATTTTAATATTTTAAATTCAGTTACAGAGGCTGAGGTACAATTTTTTATATAGCATTTTTGTTCCACCTAACTCTATTAATGTATTTCACGCACCTTTAGGACGCGTGATCATTTAAGCGTGCCGTTTTCATAATGCTGACTGTGGGCATCATGACTCAGACTGGGGTAGTGTGACTGCTGAGTTATATTAAAGGCATTTCAAATGCATCTTCTTGTTTCAGCCAGATAGTATAGTTTTTCCAAGTTGTTCTTTAAGGCAGTCTCTTATCTTTTCCTCTTGCCTTTTTCACAATAACCTTGTAATGCCTCCTCTTCAGTTTCTCTCTCTCTCTCTCTCTCTTTTTTTTTTAATGAACTAAGATTACAGGAAATCTGAGAATTTAAGAAAACAAATATTATTCATATATGTAAACTACAACTATTAATGAAATGTGCCTAGGCATTTATTTAATAAAACAATTATCTAACCTTATGGTGTTTGAATCATTATTCTTGTTGCAAAACAGTAACTTTTATAATAATGTGAACATATTTGCATTCTAAGTTCTTGCTAACTTGTCTGTAATTATTTTAAAATATTTCAATGTGTTACTTTTAATTTATAGCCTAGGAATTGTTAGTTAACCCTCAATGTCCCTTTATTTAGAATGCAAAATTTGGGATAGAGTATGAGATGCTATTTAGAGTTCAACAATTTCAGCAATGACTCCTAACCAAAATTTTCAACTATTATATGTTTATCAACAATGAATGTCAGTGAATTTCTTAATTAGCATAATGGATAAAAAAATAGTTTTGTTGGTTAAAAATATTGTGCATGTATTCTCAGTAAAGATGGACAGGGTTCCAGGTAGTAGCACATGTGGCTGGGGTGGTTCCTTAGGCTTGGAATCTGACTAGGTCCTGACACAAGATCATTGCTGTGCTGGGCTTTCCCACATTTCTCAAAGAAGAGGACTGTTTCGTGGCTGAAAGCACAGATTATTGAGATGGCACTGAATTTGCAAAATAGGATGAGAGACTGTTTTTGTATCAGTTCATACTGTGTACACACCAGAATTTGTGATTTACTTTCATTGTCATAGGCAAATATAATATTGGAACATACATATGCCTTATTACTGGAGGCTATACATATACTGAAAGGAACATAATAATACACATGACCAAACTGGATTTTATAGGTTTGTAGCACCAAAAGCTCTATCTTGAAATACGAAAAATGCAATTTCATGAGTATATAAAACACATATTATATAATAAGAAAAGCCAATATTTTAAAATTTATGATGTTATTTAAGTACTATCATGTGCAAAGCGCTTTACTTGGTGCCTTCTCCTATTCTAAGACATCCGTCTTAAACATGAATGTGTAACAAGCCCAGGCTGCAACTGAAAGAGAGGAAGTGCTGGCACCCTGGAAGAGAGATGACATCTGCAACAATTTTCTGTCTAGAGTTATGTGTTAAAGCTAATATCTAGAGCAAGACGGGACACCTATTTTCCAAGGATTAAAAAAAATCCTTTCAAAACTCTTTGCTGCCGTTGCACCTGTGCCAAGATAATAGGAAAAAATCAACTGTTTCAGTCCAGCTCAGGCACCTGATAATCATCAAGAAAAAAATTCCAATCACATTTCAAACAAAGCTCTAGTGACTATTACTTTCCTCTCATAATATTAAATTGATCAGGAGTAAAGTGGTTACTTATAGCTGATTTTCTACGCATCCTTACCTACCTGCACCATTGTAACCACAATTTAACCTCTATCTTCTAATAATTTAAACCTCTGGCAGGTTCCATGAAGGCATTAATTTTGAGAAATGGGGACACACTTTGACAGGAATTTTTCTTGTAAGTTAATGGCATGTATATTTTTGAAAAGATAAAATTGCCAAGGTCTTATAAAATAGTATAATTAATCTCTCCCATCAAAATGAGGATAGTCATAGATTTCTTTTATGGAACTGGAAATCTGTAATTGAAGAAGAGTATAAATGACTCTTTTCCCTCCTTGCCAGGAATATCTTTGGAGCTATGAATTTTACCAGTACACTTTTTTACTCAGGTAAGACATTCTATATTTCTGTTAGTAAATTTTCAAAATCCATGATTGCTGATAATTATTACATGATTCATTTTCATCTAGCCCATGTTGATTTGCCAGAAGTTTCAGAATAGACTTGGAGTACGAGGATGAATCTAAATGGCAAAGCTCTAGCATAGGCTTATTTTCATTTCTTACTCTTTTTTAATCATCACCCGAGAATATGTTTATTGATTTTAGAGAGAGAGGATGAGAGAAAGAGAGAAGAGGAGAAACATTGATGTGCACAATATTTTTAGCCAACAAAAATATTTCTTTATCCATTATGCTAATTAATAAACTTACTGGCATTGATTGTTGATAAACATATGGTAATTAAAAATTTTGGTTGGGAGCCACTTCTGAAATCGTTGAACTTTAAAGAGCATCTCACACTCTATCCTAACCTTTTGGTGTACGGGATGATGCTCCAACCGACTGCGTCACCTGGCCAGGAATAACACAGGTTTATGTGTGTGCGTGTGCATGCTTGCATTTGAGAAGTGAGAACATTTTAGTGAAGTTTTTGCAATGAATGTTTAGTATACATGATAATTTTATTCCAAAGTAAAGTTCTGGTTAAGCTATACTTAGCAATAGACATTTTCTTAGAGATACATTGCATTTTAGCAGAAATTTGCTTTCCATATTAACTCTAGGCTTAACATAAAATGTGTGATTGGTACACAAAGGGTCTTAACAATGTATTTAGCTCACACTGCTTTAGAAATAGGTAATGCTGGGATATTCCCCTGACAGTGGCTGTCACAGGCATTGCCAAATGTCTTCTTGTCTTTCCTCATTAAAATGACTACAGCGGTTCATCTTTAGATTAGACACATCATCTCCCCTGATGTTTTTGTTTTTTCTTTCCCAGAAGTTATTAAGTAGAAAGCCCTGATTACTGTGTAAATTAGTTTTATAAATACATACCTAGAGCATACCAAGCAGGATGTCCAGACCATAGAGCTCTAGATTAATTCTCCTTTCTATGTCTTGATGAAGACTGAAAGAATAGAATCATTTCTTACATAAATGATAACATAATAGATTAATTGTCTGTTGAAAGAATATTTCAGATACATAAAGGCACTATTTTATCTCCATGGTATGGAAATGATCTATGGACTTTTTACTGCATCTTACTCTTAAGTGCATTTTATAAGACCTACACACTGTAATCCAATCTGGCTCAATCAGAAGTGCCATGAATATAAGCTCATCCATTTAGAATCGTTATGTGGCATTGTGCAGTGCTCTCTGATTTGCTACCACTCCTTGAACTTATCAAGAGTAGAGGTGTTGTAGCTCTTGAAATGTAAATGAATGAAAGATGCTACATTCTATTAACTAAAACATTTTCTTTACCTCTAGATTATTAAATTATATGAAATTCATTTGGGCAATAGCTTTATAAATTATAGACTGTTGGGCATATACGTGCTAACTATTATTATCTGTTTTATACGTCTTGAAGATTCTGATTGGTCCAGAGCTAACATTTGGAAGAATTAAGCATCCACATGATGCAGACTAGCAAAAAGCCATTGTTAAAAGACTGGTTAGACAATACTAAGTCTTCTCTGAATCAGAGAGCTTTTAAGATGAATACCACTTTTGGGACCATATGATCCAATTTTGTGTTTAAATAATATATACAGTAAATTAGGGTAGCTGAGCCAAAGTCTACATTTTAAATCATGCAATATTTGAAAACCTTGCTTAAGTAAAACGAATAAAGGGAATATGGATCTGTAGATACTCCTTCAGCTCTTTAGCATGCCTTTCCTTACTGAATTGAGTTCTTCAATCAGTTTTTCACTTTTTCTTATGCATAGAAAACGTGAATTAACACAAAGGACTAGATTGTCAAATTAGACTTTGAGATCTTATGCAGTTTTAGATTTTACTAATAATTTAAATGGTTCAAGTAACCAAAAACACAGGCAGTGCAGGACACTTAGGCTTATCAAATTGTCAAGCTGTTAATCTGAAGTATATACAATTTTTTCATCAATCTCATAAAGCTGGAAAAATATATGTAAATTATACTAAATGTGGCTTATGGGTGCATTTTAATATATTTGATATACTACAGGATGAAGTGTTGAAAACATGATTTTTCTTAATAGCTTGAGAGCCAGGAAAATACTGTCTTGATTATGTGTCACATTATAACTTTTCCTTTAAGTCTAATAAACCTTCCTTTCTTTTTTTATGTTTAAATTTTATTGAATTTAAATTATCGACAGCATGAATGGAACTGGAGAGCACTGTGTTAAGTGAAATAAGCCAGGTGGTGAAAGACAAATACCATATGATTTCACCTATAAGTGAAAACTAATCAACAAAACAACAAGCAAGCAAAATATAACCAGAGACACTGAAATGAAGAACTGACTGTGACCAGAGGGGAGTGGGGAGAGGGATAATGGGGGAAAGTGGGGGAAGGGCCATAAAGGAGAATGTATGGAGGACATATGGACAGAGTGAAAGGGTGGTAGGTTCCAGGGTGGGAGGTGGGGGTGGGTGGTGTAGGGGGAGCATGGTGGGGGGAGAATGGAGACAACTGTACTCAACAATAAGAAATTATAAAAAAAGAAAAAAAATTATTGAATTTATTCAGTGACAGTGATTAATAAAATTATATAGGTTTCAGGTGTACAATTCTATAATACATCATCTGTATGCTGTACGTGTGTTCACCACCCAAAGTCAAGTCTCTTTCCCTCACCATTTATTCTCCCTTGACCCTCTTCTACCTCCTCCACCCCCCTTTCCCTCTGGTAATCATCATACTGTTGCCTGTATCTATAAGGCTGGTTTTGTTTTTGCTTAGTTCCTTCACTTTTTTCACCTAGGCTCCCAAGCCCTCTCCACTCTGACAGCTATCAGTCTGTTCTTTGTATCTATGAGTTTGTTTCTGCTTTGTTTATTAGCTTATTTTGTTCATTAGATTACACATGTAAGTGACATGATATGGTATTTGTCTTTCTCTGGCTGGCTTAATAACC
The DNA here is from genome assembly GCA_004027475.1 of Anoura caudifer. NCBI lineage: Eukaryota > Metazoa > Chordata > Mammalia > Chiroptera > Phyllostomidae > Anoura > Anoura caudifer. The sequence goes on along the minus strand of PVKU01009032.1, from coordinate 47,370 downwards.
ACCCTTATCTTTTTATGGAAAAAAGTAAAAAATCCTATCTTTGAAATTAAGACTGCTAAACTCAGACTGTCTTTAAAACAAACCCACATTTCTCATATACCATCATGAACTAATGCTGAAATTACTGCATCTGACCCACAAAGAGAAGTTAAGCAAACTTTAATAGTCTGGGAAGTTTGGCTCTTACAGCTCTCTACTTCTAGAAGAACCTATCGGAATAATGTAGAAAGTTATTTTATCAGAAAAGGTAATCATAGTGTTAATATAGTCACAGATACTACTTTTGAAATGGAACTGCAGGAGGGATTAAAATTGGGTTTTTCCATCACCGTTTTATGAAATGCAAAATAAAATATGTTTCATCTAATTTTTTAATCTAATATACCACTCATGAAGAAGATGATTTCTCTGATCCTAGAAAAAAATTCTACTATGAGGATAGTGATCAAAAATAAATATATGAGGGTACTTAGTACTAGTATTTGTTATTATGTTAGTTATATGATTACATTTAACTTTTTGGGAAGAATTATTTAGTAAATATTTTGGTAAACTTTTCACTGGAAAATTTCTCCTGTCTTGAAAATGGGTTTCTGAAAAGAATGCATTTATTCAATTGTCTCATTTTTAAATGCAAAGCCATTACCTCCTTAGAAATGTGTCACTATCTTTCAGGTCTCTAAGAGGAGATTTTGCAGGTCAACAAAATCAATCAAAATGGTGTATTTGGGGGAAGGAATACAGGGAAACATTAGTGTAGTGGAAATAGAATCATTGTGATAGACTCTGCCAGTAGACTTCACAATATTCATTCTTTCCATCTTGCTTATGAAAACAACCAATTTCATTAAGACTTTATGATAAAACAAGTTAAAACAAAACAAACTACATTTACTAGTTACCCTACCCAAACCAGGTGAAGGTTCAAGTGCTGGGATTACTTTGCTGATAACGGGGCCATCAGGACCTTCTTATACGTCCTCCTTCCTCCAGCCATGCAGACAGAAGCTAGTGGTGGGATGGTCATCCTGTGGCCATGAGACTGTCATGGGGTTGAGAGCTCCGTGCTGAAAATGGTGAAGCAAAAGGACAGAAGGAGTGCAGGACATCAAATATGCTATGGAGATGCTCCCCAGTCCTGGTCTGCTTATCTTTGGATTTTATGTCATCACATTAACAGAAATCCTTATTTTGTCAAGGTGCTGTAAACAGATTTCCATTAATGTAGCAGATTCCCAGTCCTATCTGATAAATCTATCAAATGCAAAAAAATATATATGATAACAAATTTTTTATGGTAGACAATGATTCATCTCATAGACAGTATAGGTTCTGAATACATCCTTGCAGAATAGTTGCTTATAAATAACTCTGAATATTTTATTGGTATAGAAGCCGAAAGGTTGTCTATGCATTACTTTTCAGAACACTTTCTACAATGCAATGGTAAAACTTCTAGAAATGTTTGCTTATGTGTGTATTCAAATTAATATTATGCTAATTGAAATAAGGTAGTCAGTGAAAGATAAAAACCTTATGATTTCACTTATAAGAAGAATCTAATGAACAAATAAACTAATGAGCAAAACAGAACCAGAGACATGGAAACAGGGAACAGAGTGGCAGATGCCAGTGGAAAGAAGAGGAAGGGGGTAATCCACATGTATGAATGACCCATGGACATGGACAATGTCCACATGTATGAATGACCCATGGACATGGACAATGTCTGCATGCATGAATGACCCATGGCCATGGACAATGCCCACATGTATGAATGACCTATGGACATGGACAATGGTGTGGGGATTGACTATGGTAACAGGGGCTAGGCCTGGTGGAGGAGGGTAAAGGGGAAAAATTGGGACAATTCTAATAGAATAAATAAGAATGAAAAAAGAAAAAAACATTATGTTAACCTAAAAATAAAAGGCCAAAGTGAGAGGCCAGAAGCATTTATTTGAGATAAAGAACTACAATTCAGAGAAGCACTGATTCAGGCAGAAATCGAAATAGTGTTTTGATTATGTGGTAAAAGGCAAGACGTTTTTAAGAGAAAGGGAAGGAGAATAATTACATGACCAGAAGGCAGGAATTTCTATTGCTTTTAATAAGCAAAGGAAGAAATTTCTGTAGGTGTAGATAAGCTAAGCTCTTCTTTAGGCATACCTGTGGTAATAACTCTAAAGAACGTCTTTAATTTTCAGTCCTGAAGTCAGGATGTCTTCCCTGCAAACTTTGCATGCAGTTGTTTGGAATACGTTGCTGCTTCGGCCCAGTCCAAAGGTTACTTTGCTCAGTTCAAACACTCCAGAGTTTGAGAAGCAAGAAGTACAAAGCAGTTCCTCTGCGATGGCACCTCTGACACCATTTTGAAGTGACTTTATTTACAGTATTTTTTCACAATAATAGCAGATAGATTGGAGTTCACTATAGATATCAGTCTTTGAAAAGATCTCAAATATGACCATACGTGCCTGACTGTCTTTGTTTTATGAATGGCATACATCCAACCACTGTTTTGGGAAGATTTATTATGAGATAGTTGGCAGAACCCTCCCTATATGTGAAGCCCCAGTCTTTATGATGGAGTTTCTCTGTACTTTTCATATTTGGAGGCATGCGGTGGTATAGAATCAATTTTCTGGTGAATATGTTGTTGTATACTGTTGCATAAAATGTTAATACTTCCTGGTAGATGCCTGAGATGCATTTACAATAGAATCAGAGATCTAAAGGGGCATTTTGTGTGTCTTTTTAAATGATTTATGACTGACTTATTTTCTCCCCTTTTTCTTAAAATAGCATCTTCAGCTAAATCTTTGGTCTACCTTAATGCACACCCTGCCAGCATCTGGGCCTCTGCTGCTCTGAGGATCTGTTCTCTCATTAACGATGCGAACGCTTCAGTAGTCACGTTCAGGGAACGTGGGCTGTAGGCAATGGCAGTGAAGGGCAGGATGCCAGGCTAACCATATAATCACATGAATCTTTTAGTTTCCATTTATCAAACAGGTAGAGATAAACAGGTCCTACTTGTATGAGCAAAAATTCTCCTTAGTGTTATTTACTTGTGCCTTTGTTCAATGACAGAATGTTTGCTAATAAAGTCTGTGTTCCAGCAAATAAACTAAAAGCTAAACATTTGTAGATGGCATAGTTATATTTAAACCACTGAAACAACTTTACCAAAATTATAAGCACTGAATAGAGTCATCAAAAATCATCTATACATGGGGTAATAGTATAAACAGTCCAATAATTCCAAATTACATTTATGTGTAGTAAACAGTGCATGAAAACGACCTCTTAGTGGGTATTTGGGAAACATTCAACCCCTGTGGCTTTGCAGCTAACACTTCATGTATTCTTCTCTTATAACCTTACTTTTTAATTTTAGCATCTACTGTCATTTGCTTACCTTGTATCCTATCCACATCCCTCCTTCTAAGAAATTCCCTTTGTTTTCTCTCTGGTAGCAATATGTCCAGTTAAATAATTGTTTCTCTCAGATGCACACATGACCACAGCTGCATGTCATCCAGTTCTTGCCAAATGAACATTGGTCCTTGACAACAACGCTGAATAGATGTAACAGCTACTTGTAGTTTACCAAGAAAAAAAAGGTAACCTTATTTTGTTTATTTAAGCTCTTGAAATCTATTTCCATCACTTGCAGCTGAACCTACTAACTGACAGCATTATATTGTTTATCACTACTTACCAACTTACTTGGGTATAGGAAGCACTGAGGAGAAATTGTTCAGGCCAGGCAAATATTTCTGTAGAAAGAAGTTTCCTTTTTAAATTAACTAAAAATTTAGAACAAAATTCAAATTTATAAATTCATTCAACTCATAAGGCAAGCATTAACACTTAATAACATATCTGAAAAGTTTAAAAGTTCATTATTTATTTATTTTTCTTTCTCAGGAAAATAACTGATGGTTAGTTAAGAATTGGGAAGAGACTAGGACTTCAGTTCATCCGAAGTATAAAAATGACTTTTCTAGCTAAGATACTGAGACAAACGTGTATTATGCTTGAAAATAGAAACCATATTTTGCATTTATTTTGTCCAATGTTTTATATTCTATTATCCTTACTCTGTTCTTGGTTTCCAAGGTTATGATGAAATAACTTACCTTTTTATTTTATAACAAAGAAGTTCATCTTTGAGGATAGAATTAAGGTATAATTGAATCAGGGAAAAAAACACAAAACAAAACCAGAAACTAGACCCAAGAACTTCATATTTCTTGAGCATTTCAACTTAAGATTCTCATGCCAGATTGAATCATGTTTGTGCAGCCTTGTGGTTTTTACAGTTTGAATCTAAATCCCCTGAGATTTGCCATGCATTATTCAGTATGGCACAGTGCTCACCACTTCTTATTGCCTTACATCTTGGTTCTTAAACTCTGCATCTGATAGATTGCTTATCTCCATTTTGTTCAGTTGTTTTTCTGGAGTTTCGATGTGTTCTTTCATTTGGGCCATGTTTCTGTGTCTCCTCATTTTGGCAGCCTCCCTGTGTTTGTTTGTATGTATTAGGTAGAGCTGCCAGGGCTTCCTGTCTTAGTAGCATGGCTTACCAAGGATCCAGTGGCATAGCTTCCCCTATCACTCAAGCTGGGTACTTGAGGTGTGCCCTTTTGTGTGGGCTGAGTACAGCCCCCTCTTGTAGTTGAGGACTGATTGCTGCTGTCAGGTCAATAGGAGGGATTTACCCAGGTCAGTCAGTTGCAAGGACTGGCTGTGACCCCTGACCATCAACCTCTACCCTCTGTGGAGGATCACCTGTGTGGGGGCAGGGTGGTGGTGTTCCAACAGGGTCTGTAACTGTCCACTGGGTGCATAGGCTCTGGGATTTCCTGAGTGGTGCAGGCCAAGGTCAGCCCCTGACACGTGTTCTCCCTGGGGCCACCCTGCCTGAGCTATAAAGCAAGCTGAAAAAGCTGCTACTTGTGTTGGGCTTGGAGATTCCCAGGTAAAGCCAAGCTGTGAATTTAGGCTGGCTGCTGCTAGTGCCGAGCCTGGGGCCACTTATAAGAAGTACAGGGGCTTGGGGCCCACTGTTGCTTGTTTTATAGAATTTAGGGAGCTGTGAAGCATGATCCAAGACCAGCCATTCATATGGAAAAGTCATGGTTAACAGCTTGGGTGGGCCCATGAGTTTGGTGGGACAGAGTCTCATGTGATCTCCAGGGTGGGGCAAACAGTGGTAGCCATGTTGATGGATTCTCAGATATGGCACCTGCCTGCTGGCTCTATGGCTCTGTTGTTGGAGGGCTCAGACAAGGGACAATGGCCTCTGCCCACTTTTCTGTCTGGGAGTAAGCTGTCTCCCTGCTCCTACTTTGATGCCAGACACTTCAGCTCTTCCCTATATGCCAATAGTGCCTTTCAAGCTGCTACCCTGGTGCTGGAGCTCAGAGGAAATGAGAAATGAGTTCTGAGTAAATCTGTATGTGGGTTTTTTAATGGGAGCTGCTTGGGACTTCAGAAGTTTCTTCCACCGATCCAATCCCTGCTGGATTTTGCAGGTAGAAGTTATGGGAACTTTTCTTTCTAACATCTGAACCCTGGGCTGAGGGGCCTGGTATGGGGCTGGGACTACTTGCTTCCGTGACATCCTTCCTGAATTTTTGTCCACCACACATGGGTGTGGGACAGACTGTTCTGTATCTCTGCCCCTCCTACCAGTCTGCTTGGATGTGCTTTTTTAAAAATCCATAGTTGTGAGACTTCCATTCAACTCTATTTCTGACAGTTCTGAGTGATGGTTGTTCTATATTTTAGTTGTAATTTTGATGTGGTTGTGCAAGGAGGCAAACCTTGTTTACCTATGGTGCCATCTTGACCAGAAGTCCTCTTGAAACTTTTTTTATATGCTAAATATTAACTTAATGCAGGATTTCTTTCAGAGCAAAAAGCATGTTTTTAGGAGTTTGTACCATTTTTGTTTATACCATTAAAGGAGTCTAGCCATTTAATTTTAGGCCCTTTGGCCCTGAGCTATGATATCAGTTCCTAATTTTCAGTCATGAGTTCCTTAGTTGCCTCTTTATGCTTAATAACCTTGAAGATATTTTATAGGATTTCAGAAGGGTGATGGATATTCGCACATTGATTGATTGATTGATTCATTCATTCATTCAATCAACCAAAACATATTTATTGAACATCTATAAAATGTCAGACACTGACAGAAAATGGAGATAGAATAAGGGCCTGTAGTGGATCATAGCCTATTTGCAGTCTAATATACTCAACTTTTTAGATTCTGGCTTCCTTAATTATTAAAAATATAAAATATTCTCATCATCCTTTCTAGCATTCTCTCCTATATGAAAAAAAACTACCAACTTCCCTTCTTTTAGATCACCTTAGCAAATTTGCAGCAAACAGACTTATTGAGAGGTTTTCAACAACTATTAGTCATCTTAGTGTATGCATATTAAATAAAACCACAAGTAAAATCACCTTATATAAAGAATAAAGAAAAGCCATTATCTAGCAGACATGGACAGGTGAATATATTTATGGTGCTGATGGTACCACACACTATGGCCAGCAATACACTGAAAGGAAAATTAATAGTGGGCTCCACAAAATTTAAAAGGCTGACATTGTTTTATAAGAAACAAACTACATCCTGACTGGTGTGGCTCAGTTTGTTGTGTGTAGTTATGCAAAGTGAAAGGTCGCTGGTTCGATTCCCAGCCAGGGCACATATCTGGGTTGAGGGTTCAGTCCTCGATTGGGGTGTGTACAAGAGGCAACCAGTCAATGTTTCTCTCCTTCTCTTTCTCCTTCTCTTCTCCTTTCTCTCTCTTAAAACAAAAACAAAAAATAAAAACAAAAACAAGCTCTACAATTATAGTTCTGGACAATAACATTCATTTCTATAGCTATTAACATAGCACTGATTTTAAACTGTATACTTTTAAAAATCTCACTCTAGTCTCTCTATTCATTTCCATTACCTTATGTGCTTTTTTATGCCAGTACCATGCCCTCTTGCTTACTACGGCCTTACACTATAGTTTGATATTAGGTGGCATGATTCCTCCAACTTTATTCTTCTTTTTCAGTATCACTGTTGCTATTTGGGGCCTTTTTTGGTCTCATATATTTGTTCTAGATCTGTGAATTATGTCATTGGAATCTTGATAAAAATTGTGTTGAATCTGTAGATTGCTTTGGGTAGTATGGACATTTTAATGATGTTAATTCTCTTGCTATCCAGGAACATGGTATGTGCTTCCATTTATTTGTATTTTGTTCAATTTTTTTCTTCAGTGTCTTACAATTTTTGAGTACAGGTCTTTTATATCATTGATTAGGTTTATTCCTAGGTATTCTTTTTGAAGCAGAAATAAACCCATACTTTTATAGTCAATTAGTATTCAACAGAGGAAGCAACACATACAATGGGCTAAAGATGGTTTAGTCAATAAATGGTGTTGGGAAAATTAGACAGATACATGCAGAAAAGTGAAACTAAACCACCTCCTTACATCACACACAAGAATAAATTCAAAATGGATCAAAGACTTAATTGTTAGACCCCAAACCATAAAAATCCTAGAAGAGAATACAGGCAGCAAAATCTCAGACATTTCTCATAGCAATATTTTATCAGATATATCTCTCAAGGCAAGTGAAATAAAAGAAAAATAAATAAATGGTACTACATCAAACTAAATTTTTTTTTAATTTCAAGTTTTTTTTTAAATTTCATTTTAATTGTTGTTCTTGTACAGTTTTCTGTCTTTTACTCCCATCCCAGCCCACCGCCCCAGCCCTCCCTACCTCCCTCCCATTTCCACCCGCCTAGTTTTTATCCATGTGTCCTTTATACTTGTTTCTGTAAGCCCTTCCCCTTTTCCCCTGATCTTCCCTCCCCTCTCCCCTCTGGTGACTGTTAGCCTGATCTCAATTTCAGTGTGTTTGGTTGTTTGCTTGTTTTGTTGATTAAGCTCCTGTTAAAGGTGTGATCCAAAAGAACCTATGCACCCCAATGTTCATAACAGCAGAATTTACAACAGCCAAGTGTTGGAAGTAACCTAGGTGCCATTAGTAAATAAATGGATCAGAAAACTGTGGTACATTTACACAATGGAATTCTATGCAGCAGAAAGAAAGAAGGAGCTCCTACCATTTGCAACAGCATGGATGGAACTGGAAAGCATCATCCTAAGTGAAATAAGCCAGGCAGTGAAAGACAAATACCATATGATCTCACCTCAAACTAAAAGATTTTTGCACAGCAAAGGAAAACATCAACAAAATAAAAAGACAACCCACAGAATGGGAGAACATATTCACCAATACATCTGATAAGGGGTTAATATCCAAAATTTATAAAGAACTTACAAAGCTCAACACCAAAAAAATAAACAACCAAATAAAAAAAAAGGGCAAAGGACCTGAATAGATACTTTTCCAAAGATGATATATGAATGGCCAATAGACATATGAAAAGATGCTCAATGTCACTAATCAGCAGAGAAATGAAAATTAAAGCCACAATGAGATACCATCTCACACTTGTCAGAATAGCTATCATCAACAAATTAACAAACGAGTGCTAGTGAGGATGTGGAGAAAGGGCAATCCTTTTGCACTGTTGGTGGGCATGCAGAGTGGTGCAGTCCCTGTGAAAAGCAGTATAGAGATACCTCAAAAAATGAAAAATGGATCTGCATTTTACCCAGCAATCCCACTTCTGGAAATATATCTGAAAGAACCCAACGCACTAATTTGAAAGCACATAGTTCCCCTATGTTTACAGTCACCAAGATATGGAAGCAGCCCAAGAGTCCTTCAGTGGATAAGTGGATAAAACAACTATGGGACATTTACACAATGGAATATGACTTGGTCATAAAAAAGAAGAAAATTTGACCCTTTGCAACAGCATGGATGTACTCAGAGAACATTATGCTAAGTGAAATAAACCAGTCAGAGAAAGACAAATACCATATGACTTCATTCATATGTGGAATCTAATGAATGAACTGAAATAATAAGCAAAATAGAAGAAACTCATACAAAGCAGGATGAAAGCTAAGGGGTGGTGAGGGTTGGGGGTGGAGGGATTGAGCTTAAAGCAAAAAGGACTCATGGACATGGACAACAGCATGGGGATTTTGTGGGTGGGAAGGGAGTGTAAAGGACTAAATGGTGATTGAAAAATACAATAAAACTGAAAAAAAAAAAAAAGAATCCCACTCTATGTAACTTAATATGTTATTGATTATTATGGCTACAAAAATTTTATTTTAAATAAAAATGCTATACTATGTTTTATTTTTCAAATACATTAAAATCAAAGTTATAAGCAAAAAAACCTGGCAAAAGTTGAGAAATTATTACTAGCTCTATGAAACATAAAAACATATGTTTTATTTTTCTGGAGGTTTTTAATTCACTGCTATTTCCTGAACTCTGCAGAAGGAGGTTTTGGTGATCAAAATCATGCTCAGTGCTGTTTGTAAGTGCAAGAAACAGTACTAATGATATTAGTCTTTGACCTGCAGACATCTCAGTGCAGGAGTTAAGGTGCAGATGACTCGTGATCAATAGAGTATGTCCCTCTCTGTGTCCCTGGAAAGCAAGCTATTTGGGAGTACAGTGACCCCGAATTCACTCACCATGAATTTCCAGTCTGTTAATGTGCTGTAAGTGGGAGGCTTCTGAGTTAGATTAATGGGAATTTTTATATTGAGAATTTGGAACAGATGGCCATGCTGTGAAACTGCTTGCACTCAGCCCCACAGACACAGGTTAGACTTGTTGAAACAGCCAGGCTTATGAAGGTGTGAGGAAAGTTATATATAGTTCAGCTTCTAAAGACCCAAGAGCTTAAGTTCTGAAAGAAAGTTGTTATTTACCAACTAGTAGCATGTGTTGTATAAAATGTGTTATGTTATGTAATATCTCAGGTTATATGTGTTAAGGCACATTAATTTGGGTCGCAGAACAGCTGGTTAAAAAAATGTTCTGTAACTTAATCGCAGGACTTCTCAGAACACTGGCTATCACAATTGGCTCTGTGCTCACGAGAGGGAACATATCAATAGTCTTTTCCAGTAATTCGTAAGCTCAGGACCGTTTTGATCCATTTAACTTATCTATCACAAATAATCATTTCAAAAACACTGATTCAGATTAATAAAGAGAACAACTATTTTTCCTTTTATATTAGATCAACTCTAAATAGCAATTAATTGTAAAGTTAAGTGTGAAACCTAGATTGATCTAAATCACCACAATTTTTATTTTGAAAACAAAGAAATGGAATGAGGTAAGTTGAGTTAACAAAATGTCAACATTGAGATAGTTTGTATACTATTGATGGTTGAGTGGATAAAGAAAATTATATATGTATGTGTGAATATATATGTATATGTATATATGTACATACACACATACATATAATAGACAATTATTCAGTCATAAAAAAGGGAATAGAGAAGTGGAAGGAAAATTACAAGCATGTCTCTTCATAGTAGCTAAAAGTAAAAAAAGCCTTTCAAAAAATAAGTGATTACCAGTGTCGAATGATACTAAGGAATGATTGAGGATAAAGACTGACAAATTTCTTTAAAAATTAGATCACTGTCAAGCAAACTAGGGACTAAAGTAAAGGGCTAGGAGGACTTCCTGACATAAAGCTTGTATAAACTCCTAAAAATACCCTCATTATTCTGAAAGGAATCTGGCTTTAAGTTAATATGTAATAAAAAATTTTCCTTGACATTCTGGTGATAAGATTATGGGAAAGCTTAACTCTAATATTGTCAAAATTATTAAATTATAGGTAATTTTTATTTGAAAAGGTGCTTCAATAATATTATGTAATTTACTGTTCTATATTTACTTTATTAAATTTCTTTTTTTATTTGTTTAAGTAAACAAATAAGAATATTTCTACTCCTAATCACTTTTATTAAACTTCAAGCTCAAGTCACTGTCAGCCCTATGTGGACAATATATGCTAATAATAGAAAGTTCTTTTCTTGACTGTTGAATGTTGAATTATTAAATTGAAAAATATAAATTGGTGGCAAATATTTAACAGGAGTAAAGGGTAGCTAAACCTGGACTAGATTCATTCTGTAGCCAGTTATAAAGGAGAAAATAGTGACAGAAGACATTGGATGTTGTGAAAGTTTAGGTAACAGAGGCTCAGTCTTCTGAAGGGAAGTTGAAAGGCTTCTAAAATTGTTCTTTTTGGATATTTAGACTCTGAAACCTTTCCTGAATTATACTGCTATGAAATATTCCCCCTTGAATTGTCAGTTTTGGTCAGTGAGTCAGCTAACCCACAAAATATACTTAAAATGAAAAAAAAAATTTCGTTTTTCCTAATTGAGTAAAATAACAAATGTGTTGAAGTGACCAGATGAAGACTCAGAAAAAGTCCCCCTCACAACCAAAAGCTAATAGCCTGGGATAATCCTTCATCCCTTACCATGTGCCAAACAATAGCATTATTTAAAAATACAAATGGTAGATACAAAAAATACAAATGACAATACAAATAATAGAATATGATCATGAACATACTAGTAAAGAAGGCTATTTGTGTGAGCTTTACAAAATCACTGAGAAATGAAAGAATCTTGAAGGGGACAGAAAAATATAGTGTCTAAAATATAATTTTGATTGGTCAGTACTCACCATTTAGTTTAGCAAGACCCTTCTCTTATCCTAATTCTGATGTGATATAGGCTATCTAGTCTCTCTTTAAATAACAATCAAATATATGAAATGAGCACGTACTGAACCAAACCTGGAAAAATGGGCACTGACCGAATCACACCCAGAAGGTAAGATGATAAGAAGTTACTGTGTTCTTGAGTGATTACGAGAAACAACCATGAGGATGATAGAGAGGTGACAACTTTGTAAAAATGGCAAAGACCCAAATGACTCCCTTGTATCGAGAATTTGTTTTTTTCTTTTAAATTATATTTTATTGATTATACTATTACAGTTGTACCAATTTTCCCCCCTTGCCTCTCCCCTGACCATCCCCACTCTCTTAGGCAATCCCTGCACCTCTGTTCATGCCCAGGGGTCAGGCATACAAGCTCTTTGGCTACTCCATTTCCTGTACTGTACTTTATATCCCCATGGCTAGTCTATACCTACCTAGTTGTACTTCTTAGTCCCCTCACCTCTTCACACATTCCTGCACCCATATAGTAATCATCAAAATCTTCTCTGTACTCATGATTCTGTCTCTGTTGTTCTTTGCTTAGTTTTTTTTTCAATTCAAATGTTGATAGGTATGTGTTTATTGCCACTTTGTGGTTCAAAGTTTTGATCTTCTTTTTCTTATATAAGTCCCTTTAACATTTAATATAATAACAGTTTGGTGATGATGAACTCGTTTAGATTTTCCTTGTCTGTGAAACTCTTTTTCTGCCCTTCGATTCTAAATTACAGCTTTGCTGGGTAGAGCAATCTTGGCTGTAGGTCCCTGTTTTTCTTATCACTTTGGATATTTCTTGCCAGTCCCCTCTAGCCTGCAAAGTTTCTTTTGAGAAATCAGCTGACAATCTTATGGGAACTCCCCTGTAGGTAACTAACTGCTTTCCTCTTGCTGTTTTTAAGATCCCTCTTTGTGTGTAAACTTTGGTGTTTTAATTATGATGTGTCTTGGTGTGGGCCTCTTTGTGTCCATCCTGTTTGGGACTCTATGTGCTTCCTAGAGTTGCATGTCTATTTCCTTCACCAAATTAAGGAAATTTTCTTTCATTATTTTTCAAATTTCCAATTTGTTGCTCTTTTTCTTCTCTTTCTAATACCCCTATGATGCAAATGTTGAACTCCTGAAGTTGTCCAGGAGGTTGCTTACACTATCCTCATTTTTTTGGATTCTTTTTCTTTCTTGTTCTTCTGATTGGTTGTTTTATGTTTCCTTACATTCCATATCATTGCTTTGATTTTCGGCTTCTTCCATTCTACTGTTGATTACTTGTAAATTGTTCTTCATTTCAGTTAGTATACCCTCCATTTCTGCCTGTCTCCTTTTCATGCTGTTGAGGTCCTCACCAAGCTCCTTGAGCATCCTTATAAACAGTGTTTTGAACTTTGCCTCTGATTGATTGCTTATCTCCATTTTAATAGCTCTTTTTCTGGAGTTTTTGATCTGTTCTTTCATTTGGGCCATGTTTTTTTGTCTCCTCATTTTTGACAGCCTCCCCATGTTTGTTTCTATATATTAGGTAGAGCTGCTATGACTCCCTGTCTTGGTAGCACAGCCTAATGCAATAGGTGTCCTGTAGGGTCCAGTGGCACAGCTTCCTCAATCACCCAAGCTGGGTACTCCAGGTTTGCCTTCCATGTGGGCTGAGTACACCTTCCTCTTGCAGTCGAGGCTTGATTGGTGTTGGTAGGTCAATGGCAGGGATTTACCCAGGCCAGTCAGCTGTGACGACTGCCTGTGACCACTGACTACCAACCTCTACCTTCTGTGGAGGATCAGCTGTTCAGGGATAGGGTGGTGTTATTCTGACATGGTCTGGCAGAACAACGGAGATGATGAGACTTTTCTTGCTACTTTTCTTGCTACTGCCTCATTCAGTTTTGAGTTGATGGCCTAACACTGTACCACTCTGGGAGAAGGGCCTCTTTGGTCCTAATTCAGAACCAGCCATAAAGCTATGAGATTCTACATGCCCAGGGTTTCTTCACTTCAGCACTATTAACATTTTGTGCTGGATTATTCTTTATTATGGATGTTGTTCAATGCATTGCTGAATGTTTAGCAGCATCTCTAGCTTCTTCCTAAAGCTGCCAATAGAAACCTCCCAAATTCTGAAAACCAAAAATGTCTCCAAACATTTATAAATGTTCCCTGGGAGATATTTACATAATAGTCCCTGTTTGGGAACCTCTGTCCTAAACCATGCACAGGAACTATGTGAGAAGTAATATTGGAGGTATCTGGGATCACAGGCACCAGGAAAATGGTACTCCCCTGAGAACCTTACAGATTTGAACAGTCATACATTTCTGCAGCCCATTCGATGTAAGAAACTACTGAAAGCAAATATATAGATGGAGACATTTTTAAAGTTTGGCTTTTATTCTGCTTCTTCCCTGATTACTTAGCTGCTCTAGATCTATTCCTGCCATAATTTCTCTGTGATACATTCAGAAAAATAGATGTTTCATGTTGAGGAATACCTGTATTGAGAAGAAATGCTTGAGAAACACATATAATTATATTGCCAAAGATGAATATAACTTCTGAATATACTAATTCTTTCTAATGACAAAATTCCTCCAGAATGGAGAGTACACCTGAACTGTATTAAGCTGCAAGTCAACTACAATTTATTTTGTGTGTAGAGTAACTGGAACTAATAGAAAACTAGTAAGAACTTCTATTTATATAAAATTTCACATATTAAAAAACTTATTAAGTATATTATAACTTATGAGCTTTAATATCCTATCAAATGGGAGCCATTTTTTGTTCTCTCTTTTAGATGCAGAAGTTAAGGCTGAAAGAAGTTAAGTGACTTGTCCCAAGATGTGTGTGTGTGTGTGTGTGTGTGTGTGTGTGTGTGTATAGAAGTGGGGGAACAGCTGGGATTTGAACTCACATGTTTAGACAATTTGGTTAAGAAATGGCATTGAGTAGAAAGTACTGAGGAAAGAACCGAGTATCTATGTTCATCAGTAACCACAGAAAACCTGTGGTTTTCTTTCTTTGTTATGTCTTTATCTAGTTTTGGGATCAGGATGATGCTGGCCTCATAAAAAAAGTTGGGGAGCTACCTAGAGGAGAATATAGCAGGAAAATTTCAGGTATCCCATGGAGCAATATTTTCACTGATATGTTCCCTAGAGCAAGGGACATAAAGAAAAGAATAAACAAATGGGACTATATCAAATTAAAAAGCTTATGTGTAACTAAAGAAAGCATCAGAAAAATGAAAAGGGAACCAACCATATGGGAAAATATATTTACCATTGATACCTCAGACAAGGGTTTGATCTCCAGAATATATAAAGAACTCACATGACTACACACCAGGAAGACAAATAATTCAATTAAAAAATGGTCAAAGAACCTGAACAGACATTTCTCCAATGAAGACATATAGAGGGCCTAGAGATATATGAAAGCATGTTCAACATCACCAGTCATCAGAGAGATGCAAATTAAAACCACAATGAGATATCACTTCACATTGGTCAGAATGGCCATTAATAAGTCAACAAACAACAAGTGCTGGCCAGGTTGTGGAGAAAAGGGAACCTTAGTGCACTGTTGGTGGGAATGAAGACTGGTGCAGCCATGGTGGAAAACAGTATGGAATTTCCTCAAAAAACTAAAAATGGAGCTGCCTTTTGACCCTGCAATTCCACTGATGGGATTATACCCTAAGATCTGAAACACCAATTCAAAAGAATGCATGCACCTCAATGTTCATAGCAGCACAATTTACAATAGCCAAGTGCTGGAAACAGCCTAAGTGCCCATTAGTAAATGAATGGATCAAAAAACTATGGTATATTTACACAATGGAATTCTATGCAGCAGAAAGAAAAAAGGAGCTCCTACCTTTTGGGACAGCATGGATGGGTCTGGAGAGCATTATGCCAAGTGAAATAAGCCAGGTGGTGAAAGACAATTACCATATGATCTCATCTATAATTGGAACCTAATCAACAAAACAAACAAACAAACAAACAAACAAACAAACAAACAAGCAAAATGGAACCAGAGACATGGAAATGAAGAACAAACTAACAGTAACCAGAGGAGTGGAGGGAGGGGGATACCAGGGGAAAAAAGTGAAAGGTCTTCAAGGAATATGAATAAAAGACCCATGGACAAAGATGATGGGGTGGAGGATTGAATGTAGGAGTTGGGGGTGGGTAGAGCAGGGGAAGAGTAATGAGGGGAAATGGGGACAACTGTGATTGTGCAACAATAAAAAATAAACTCTAAGAGTGGAGTCGTGTAAGTTCTTTATATATTTTGGAGATTAAACCCTTGTCTGAGGTATCCTTGGTGAATATATTTTCCCATACAGTTGGTTCTCTTTTTATTTTAATATTGTTTTCTTTAGCCATGCAGAAGCTTTTTATTTTGATGAGATCCCATTTGTTTATTCTTTCCTTTATGTCCCTTGCTTTAGGGGACATATCAGTAAAAATGTTGCTGTGTGAAATGTCTGAAATTTTCCTGCTTATGTTCTCCTCTAGGACTTTAATGGTGTCACGGCTTATATTGAAATCTTTTATCCACCTTGAGTTTATTTTTGTGTATGGTGTAAGCTGGTGCTCGAGTTTCATTTTTTTGCACGTAGCTGTCCAGTTCTCCCAACACCACTTGTTGAAGAGGCTACTTTTACTCCATTTTATGTTGCTGCCTCCTTTGTTGAATATTAATTGACCATAGAGACTTGGGTTTATTTCTGGGCTCTCTGTTCTATTCCACTGGTCTGTGTTCCTGTTTTTGTGCCAGTACCAGGCTGTTTTGATTACAGTGGCTTTGTAATACAGTCTGGTTTCAGGTATTGTGATCCCTCCTGCTTTGCTCTTCTTTCTCAAAATTGCAGAAGACAAGCAACCCAATTAAAAAATGGGCAAAGGACATGAAAAGACACTTCTCCAAGGAGGACATGCAGAGGATCCAGAGACACATGAAAAGATGCTCAATATCGCTTGCTATCAGAGAGATGCAAATTAAAACCACAATGAGATACCACTTCACACCTGTCAGAATGGCCATCATAAATAAAGCAACAAACAACAAGTGTTGGAGAGGTTGTGGAGAAAAGGGGACCCTAGTGCACTGTTGGTGGGATTGCAGACTGGTACAAACACTATGGAAAGCAGTATGGAATTCTCTAAGTAAACTAAAAATGGATCTACCTTTTGAGCCAGCAATTCCACTGCTAGGATTATAACCTAAGAACCCTGAAACACCAATGCAAAAGAATCTATGCACCCCAATGTTTATAGCAGCACAATTTACAATAGCCAAGTGTTGGAAGCAACCTAGGTGCCCATCAGTAAATGAATGGATCAAGAAACTTTGGTACATTTACACACTGGAATTCTATGCAGCAGAAAGAAAGAAGGAACTCTTACCCTTCGAGACAGCATGGATGGAGCTGGAGAGCATTATGCTAAGTGAACTAAGCCAGGCAGTGAAAGACAAATACCATACGATCTCACCTTTAACAGGAACCTAATCAACAGAACAAACAAACAAGCATAATATAACCAAAGACACTGAAATTGAGAAGGGGATGATAGTCACCAGAGGAGAGAGGGGAGGGAATTTCAGGGGGAAAGGGGAAGGGTTTGGAGCAACAAGTATAAAGGTCACATGGACAAAAACTAGTGGGGGCGGAAATGGGAGGGGTGTGGGGAGGGCTGGGGTGGTGGGCTGGAATGGGAGCAAAAGACAGAAAACTGTACAAGAACAACAATTAAAATAAAATAAAAAAAAGAAAATAAATAAACTCTACCGATACCCCCCCAAAAGAAAGTACTGAGGAACATGATTTTGTAAAAAACAAAAAATGAATTATCAATTAGAATAACAATTTTTAAATAAATGATGTGTGTAAAAAACTGGAAAGTATTTTCTTGAGAAGAGAATTAAATTGTCTTTTTAAAAATTAAATTTTGGGGGGTGACATTGGTCAATAGAATTATATAGGTTTCAAGTGTATAGTTCTATGATACATCAGCTGTATATTGCGTTGTGTCCACCACCCAAAGTCAAAATCTTCCATCACCCTGTATTTTAGGCCCTTTACCCTCTAGTAACTCCTCTGCCCTCCTTTCCTCTGTAAACTACCATATTGTCTTTGTCTATGAGTCTTTGTTTATTTTGAACTGACATTTTATTATCATGGTTGCATTGATAACTTGCTTTACAACTCTCTTTGTTTTGATAGACTTCAAAAGCTAAAAATGTCAGGGCACCTCAGTCTGAATTATTTCAGATTCAGTGGCTAAAAACTAAAATAATTTTTCCTGTACACAGAGAAATATCATATTCTTCCCCCTCCACCATGTTTAAGTGCTGCAGAAAAATTAAAAGGAGAAAAAAAACTTTATCCTTCATCTTACTCTTCTGGCAGGAACACAGCAGCAGAGATGTCAAAAGTCATATTCAGCATTTTAGGAAGAAAATTTGTCAGCTGTTAACGGTGGGAAGCAATAGCAGGGTTTGAAATTTGGCAAAATCAAGACTTAGAAATTTTCCGTGAACTTTCCCAGACAGAGTTGAGTCAGGAAATGGGAAGCTTCTGCAGAGCAAAAAGATGGTGAATCCATCCGAAATAGTCAGTCATGCTGTCTCCTGACTTACAGAGTTTAACATAACTCTGACATTTTCCGTGAAAGTAGTTCAAGGTCTGTTGTTGAGTGGGAAAAAAGGATCACAACACATGATGTTGATTATATGAATTTATTTTATTTCATTATATATGGATAGTTATGGGCACATATTTTTTCTGAGAAAGAGAGAGAGAGAGAGCACGCGCAATGAATTTCCAGATGGAAGAGTGAAGATGAAAAAGTTAATCATGGTGCCAATGAGTAGAGTTGAAGAAGAGGGGGCATTATTTCTACTTTTTTTTGTCTCCTGTCAGTTGCTTCTGAGTTTCTTTGTAACTAACATTTACTACATGTTGTTTAACTGTACATCATTGTTTAACTTATTAATAAGCTATATTAGCTATAAAAGGACATGTACCCTTATCTGACATTTGTGTCATCAGAATCCCAGAGAAGAGAGAGTGGGACTGAACATGTACTCAAAGAAATAATGGCTCAAAAGTCCCCAAATTTGGCAAAATACATAAACCTAGAGGTTCAAGAAACTGAGTGGATGCTAATAAGATAAATTCAAAGAAATCCATACCAAACTACATCATTGTCAAGATTCCAACTAAAGACAAAGAAAAAAAATGAAATCAGAGAGAGGGAAATGACATCTTGCCTATATATGGAAGAAACAATTTGAATAACAGAAGATTCTCACCAGAACCCATGGAGTCCCAAAGAAAGCAGCACAATATTTTTCATTGCTGAAAGAGAACTGTCAACCTGGAACTCTCCATTCAGTGAAAATAACCTTTTGGGATGAAGAAGAAATCAAGATATTTTCAGAAGAGGAAATACGAAGAGAATTTATTGTCAACAGACTAGCTTAAAAAGAATGGCCATTTCCCAACACCATTTATTGAATAAACTATCTTTACCCCACTGTATGTTTTTGCCTCCTTTGTCAAATATTGACTATAGAGCTCTCTATTATGTTTCATTGATCTATATGTCTGTTTTTATGCCAATACCATGCTATTTTGATTACTATGGCTTTGTAGTGTGGCCATATTACTATGGCTTTGATGACTGTGGTTTGATATCAGGCAGCAGGATTCCTCCAACTTTATTCATCTTTCTCAAGATTGCTGTGGCTTTTGAGGTTTTTGTGTTTCCATATAAATTTTTGGAATATTTGTTCTAGTTCTGTGAAATATGCCATTGGTATCTTGACAAGAACTTCATTGAATATATAGATTACTTTGGGTATTATATTCATTTTCCTCCTATCCATGAACATGGTATATGCTTCCAAATTTTTGTGTCTTCTTCAATTTTTTTCTTCAGTGTTTTATAATTTTCTATGTATAGATCTTTTACTACCTTGGTGAAATTTATTCCTAGGTATTTTATTGTTTGAAGCAATTGTAAATGGGATTGTTTTCTTAGTTTTCCTTTCTGATAACTCATTATTAGTGTGTAAAAATGAAACTGACTTCTAAGTATTTGTATCCTGATACTTTACTGAATTTGTTTATCAGTTCTAGTAATTTTTTTGTGGAATCTTTAAGGTTCTCTCTATATAGTATCATGTCATCTGTAAATAATGACAGTTTTATTTCATCCTTTTCAGTTTGAATACTTTCTTTATCTTCTTCTTGTCTTGTCTGATTGCTAAGAAACTTATAAAACTCAAAACCAGAAAAACCCCAAACAATCCAATTAAGAAATAGGCGAAGGACCTGAATAGACACTTCTGCAAAGAAGACATACAGATGGCCAATAGGCATATGAAAGGATGCTCAATGTCACTAATCATCAGAGAAATGCAAGTTAAAACCACAATGAGATATCTCCTCAAACCTGTCAGAATGGCTATCATCAATAAATCAACAAACAAGTGTTAATGAGGATGTGGAGAAAGGGGAACCATTTTGCATTGCTGGTGGGAATGCAGACTGGCGCATTCCCTGTGGAAAACAGTATGGAGTTACCTCAAAAAAGTAAAAATAATAATGAAACTGCCTTGTGACCCAGCAATTCTACTTCTGGGACTATATCCAAGGAAACCCAAAACAGTAATTCAAAAGAATACATGCATCCTATGTTCGTTGCAGCAGTGTTTAGAGTGGCCAAGATTTGAAAGCAGCCCAAGTTCCCATCAGTAGATGAGTGAATAGAAAAGCTGTGACACATTTATACAATGGAATACTACACAGCCTTATAAAAGAAACAAATCTTACCTTTCGTGACAGTATGGATGGACCTGGAGAGCATTATGCTTAGTGTAATAAACCAGTCAGTGAAAGACAAGTACCATATAATTCAACTTATATGTGGAATCTAGTGAGCAAAATAAACTAACGAAGTGGAGACAGAGTCATGGATACAGAGAACCAACTGACAGCTATCAGAGGGTAGAGAACTGGAGTAGTTGAGAAGGATGAAGGAATTGAGCAAAGAAAAAAAGAAAGATTCATGGACACAGACAACAGTATTGTGATTGTCAGAGAGGTGGGGGAAGGTAGAGGAAGTTAAGGGGGGGTTAATGGTGATGGAAGGAGACTTGACAGGGTGGTAAACACACAATACAATATACAGAAGTTGTACTGTAGAACTGTATACCTAAAACCTATATAATTGTGTTAAACAATGTCAACCCAATAAATTCATCTAAAATAATAAAAGAATGACAACAGGAATTATTTTAAAGACAAAGGAAATTATAAAAGCAGGAATCTTGGAATATTAAAAATGAAGAAAAATAATGAAAAGAATAAAAATATGGGTAAAATATTTTTTCTTTACCTCTTGAGTTTTCTAAATTAGGTGTGATGGTTGAAGCAAAAATTTTAACACTGTTTGATGTGGTTGTAAATGTATGTAGAGAAGACATTTAAGATAATTATATAGTAACTGTAATGGGAGATAAAGAGAAGTGGGTTTCTAACTTCACTCAACTTACTAAAAAAATAACAACAAAAGCACTACCCCTAAGATGTGTGTTCAGCAAGGACATAGTAAACACAAAATACCAACTGCATTTTTATATACGAGCATTAAACATTTGAACACAAATTTAAAATACATTAACAATTATAGTCACTCAAAAAAAGATGAATTTGGTTATTTTTTAAACCTAGTTATTAACATGTAATTCACATATGAGACCATTCATTGAAGTGTACAATTTAATAGTTTTTAGTATGTTTAAAGATATGTGCAATAATCACTATGGTCAATTTTTGAACAATTTCCTCACCTCACAAAGGAACTCCATTCCCTCCAGTCACCACCCCCCTTTTTCTTACATTCTCCCCTACCCTAAAGACTACCCTAATTTACTATGTGTCCTTATAGATTTCCCTATTCTGGATTTTTGTGTGAATTGAATGATATTGGGTTGGCCAAAAAGTTCACTTGATTTTTTCCATAGGATGGCTCTAGTAGTGGTTCGTTGTCTTTCGCTTCATTCAAAACAATTTTGTTATATTGTATTGTGACAGCTGTCATATCAGCAAACATTAAAAAACTTATCAAAACTGGTGAATTTTTGTATAGCCATTTTAATATTGAGGATGGAAGAAAATATGCAACATTTTGGCTTATTATGCTTTATTATTTCAAGAAAGGTAAAAACACAACTGAAATGAAAAATAAAAAGATTTATGCAGTGTATGAGAAAGCGCTGTGACTGATTCAACATGTCAAAAGTGCATTGTGAAGTTTCGTGCTGGAGGTTCTTGCTGGATGATGCTCCGCAGTCTGGTAGACCAGTTGAAGTTGGTGGCGATCAAATAGAGACATTAATTGAAAACAATCAACATTATGCCACATGGGAGATAGCCAACATACTAAAAATACCCAATTCAATAAATTTATTAGTAGAAATGAAAAATGTGTCTTTTATTTTATGGAAAACACCATATAGGCTTTTGGGTTAACCCAATATAATGTGCGGTCTTTTGTGACTGTTTCCTTTCATTTATCATGATGTTTTCAGGGTTCATACATGTTCAGAAGATGTATTAATGATTCATTCGCTTTTATGACCAAATAATATTACATTGTATGAAATTACCTCATTTGTTTATCCAGTCAGCAGTTGATGGGTATTTGGGTTGTTTCCATGTTACTATAAATAGTGCAGTTATAAACATTTGTGTATGAGGTGATATAAATGTCAATATAAATGCCATTTATCAAATGCCATGTTTGATAAATATGTCATAAATATATAAATTCCTATAAGGTGATTTAGCAACAATGGCTTAGCAAAACCAAATTTCTGCAGGTTTAGAAACATTGAGACCCAGTGTCTGATTTAGATAACATAGGACAATAGTCACCTCTATCATTAAGGAATCTTAGCAGTAGCCTTGTGTGACTTTATTCTTAGAGGCTAATTGATGTTTCAAATTCATTTTATGCCATGGCTAGGTTTCCTACCTAGAGAGGGTTGCTGGATAAAATACAGGACCTCCAGTTAAATCTGAATTTTAGATAAACAGTGTATACTACTTTTAATGTAAATTTGTACCAAATATTGCATGGGGCACACTTATACCTAAAAAAGTCATGTTTCTTCTGAAATTCAAACTTAACTGGGTGCCCTGTATTTATTTGCTAAATCGTATAGCCTTATACTGAGAACTGTTCTTATAATTTTTTACACCTTTAAAATGTAGATGTAAATATACAGTGTATCCCTAAGTTGTTAACTATGGCCCTATCTAATCATACTGACTTTTCTGTACACTCTACTTCCTTTACTCAAGTATGCCTTTCACAGAGAGGTCTAGACCACCTATAAGCAATCTTGAGGAAAAGTGATTGTTCAAAATTGTACCTTGGAATTCTGAGATTAAATCAATCCCAGCAATTTGCATTTCAAAAAGCACCAAGGATGTTTTTTTATGCACAAATCAAATGGAGACTGATTGTATCAAAGAGATGCAACAGGTCTTTTGAAATACAGTTTAAAGGAGAGTGTGGATAATTAGGAGCCTCAGGCCTAAGTAACAATATCTCTGAATTTGGTAGTGGCAAGAGGAGGAAAGACAAGGACAATGTGGCAGGTGCCAGAGGTGTTTGGATTCCAATCCTCACTTCAGCTGCGGTGACTCAGAGCATGTTTCTCTGCCCTGACATCTGGAAGATGGCTTCCGGCACCTCCAGCTGTGACTGCAAATGGCCTGACTCCAGCTTAGCCATCTGTTGTGGACAACCATTATGCTCCTAATCAATTCCGTGAGTCATAAGCCATTTTAGCCCCTATAGAATCAGCTCGCTTTCTTGCCAGCAATGCATCCAACATCCTGCAATCATTTGAAAAGAGAATTCATCAGTCATTCAAGAAACATTTTGTCTTCTTGCTGAGAGCCAAATTGCTGGCTAGAATGGAATTGGAAAGCAATACTTCAGCATTTTTGATTGCTCACCTGGTAAAATTTATCTGATGCAATTTATATCATGATCACAGCCTGAAAAACAATTTCTCAAACCCTCATGATGAACTGATTTAGGAAACCTAGATTATAATAATAAAATTGAGATTGTCTAAGGACTCTTCTCCAAAAAAGTATTATTCATAAATCTGAGTATTCCTGAACATATGTTAGGTCAGAATTTAAATTCACTATGGGCCAGAATTTCCTTACATTTGGTAATGTTAACCCTATAGGTAAAAGATGTCAGGTTTGAAAAAATATAGTTAGAGAAAGTCTGAGCTTTCACCACCATCAGGGAATTCAGAACTGTTAGGTATGAAGCTATATAATGTTTGTCAGTGTGAAAAGCTTGTATTGCAAAACGTTGCTCTGGACCATACTTAAATTTTCTATATCAACTTTTTTTCTTGTTTAAAGCAACTCTTAATTTTCATCTTGTTTACTTCAAGTTTTGAAACTATGAAATTCATTTAAGCATACTGTCATATAACCTTAATAATGCTTCTTTAGTATCCTAAGAGTTTATGCCTTTGCCTCACAAAATGAATAAGAACAGTGGCTGCTTTATCAGCTAACATAAATATAATATGAAGAGTAATATAATTATAATCACTCTATGCAAATGTTAAGCATCTAATCTATGCCAGGAAACAGTTGAAGGAACATTAGTTAAAAAGCTTTTGCAGGTAAATAGCAAAAAAAATTGGCTTAAACAATAAGGGATTTTACTTTTTCACTTGTGATTTGAAAGCAAGCAGCTTTTGAATTGATATACTGACTTAATCAAATCAGCAAAGATTCAGAGTCTATTCTTTCTAGTGTGGCAACCTCAGTGCCTAGTAAGCTTTTTAAATATTTGTTGAATAATTGGATGACTAATTAAATGAATGAGGTCTACGATAAATTAGAACATATGGTGCATTTTAATGAAATCAGGAAGTAACATGGGAGTAAGAAAGGAACACATTTTTATGAGGTTTCAAAGAAGAAGATACTTGAAAACTGGATTAATTTGCAGTATAACTGAGCTTATTAAGATAAAAATAACTCGATATAAAATACATTAGGTGTTGTGCCAATCTTCAGGCCCTTGTAAACTCTTAACTCTGAAAAGGAAATTTCAATGTACATTTCAATGTACCCATGTGGGTTATTTTCCCAAATATTGGAAAAATACAGTGCTCTGGACATTTATGTAGTTCCCTTTAAACAAATTCTATTGAACAAGACAGACAAGAGAAGCAAGAGAAGGAAGTGGGAATGGGTGTATCCAGTCCCACATCCTGCTCTGGTCCTATCACAGGCCAATGCTGCGTGTCGGTACTAGACTTGGAATAGCTTTTGAGCTTTCTGTACAATCCGTTTAAAGAACCTCTCAGATTGGGTGGATATGCTGCCTGCTCCCCTCGCTTTAGAGCTATTTCAGGTTCTAAAAAAAAAAAAAGCCTGTATAGCTCAAAATGTCATAAGTAAGTGGTATTTTATAAATTTTTGGCTTAAAATTGGGGAAGTTCTTCTCTCCATTGTCTTTATGTTCACTTAGTTTTTTAAAAAAATATAAGCTAGCAAATAAAAATTTGAAATACATATTTTATTGTTATTGTCTTTATTTTTAAACATTCCTTTTATTTTTGACTTAAGTAATATTAGGTAATAAATATATATTATCTTCTTCAGTGGTGTCTCATCCATCCCTCTGCAAGAAGCTCCTCTCCGTGTTTCTACTTTCTGGGCATTACACCTTTTCCTATCTGAAGGAAGGATGGGTGAGGAGAAGTGGAGCTCCACAGTCAGGAGACAGGGCTCATGGAGGGGGGAGATGACTTGAGTATCTCTTTCATAAAAAGGTGATTAAGCATGATGGTCTTCCATTGTAGCTGGTCAGTTTTCTCTTGGGACCTGGAGAGATGAGTACCTTAATTCATAATAGAAAGAATAATAAGAAGAAAACAAGTGTGATTTCTTAGGACAGGGAACAAGATATAAAATATTTCACAGTATATTTAGTTTTTGTTTGCTTCCTTTATTGAAATCTTTCTGGCATGCATTGGCCAAGGCCATGTGGGATTATGGTCCAGAGATACTGTTGTTGAAAAATTCTAATCCCCGTCTCTCTCTAGATGAAGTTATAACTGAACCAGAGCCAATAGCTACATGTCTTATCCATAGAGGCAAGATTTTCTAAGGGCATTTTGACAATTTAAGAAAATAAATTTCATTTGTTTGCAAGTAAACAGTTTATTATTATGGCTAAGATTATTAGCCCTTGGAGTCACCAGCCTGCGTTTGAAAACTACTATGTCTGAACAATTTGTTGTAAAGAAAAGTAAGTTAATGTCAGTCAAAAGACTTACATATGAAAAAGCACAATTAAATATTCAATATAATCCTAGTTACTACTGTTATACACCATTTTTCTGACATTAAACTCAACATTCAGCTTGATATGGTATAGTAGTTTATCAATAATTCTGAAAAGAAAATCTTGAAAACTCAGAAGACTCAATAAATGAGAAACTCAAATTGTTCTTTATTGTCAAGCAGTCACATTATGCCCCTTGGTACCATTTTAAGTTCTAAAGCCCCACCCTTACCCCAAGAAGCAAATGATGTCTTAGTAATGCATCTTATTTCCTAGTGAAAAAATGGATATACAGAGTATTTTGGACTTTCTTCATTAAATTATATTACATTATATTTGGACTTTCTTCATTAAATTACATTATATCCTTGTGGCATGTCCTCCATTTTTCTGTCAATACATGATTTCTTAATTTTCTTCAGATTATCAAATAAGGAATAGGTGGTTGATACATCTTATCTTAGATGGAATACATATTTATTTGGGTGAAAATGAAGTTACTGTTCTGAAAATAACAGCAATAATAATCAAGTGTGCAACCAGTATAAAAAGCTCTATGAGCAATGTAATAAACAGGAAGCAGATCTGGGGTTAGAGCTGGATTCTAATACTGATTCTACCATCAATGGGAAAATTACGTGAACAGGCTGAGTCTATTTCCTCATTTGTAAGTTGGAAAAATCATACCTGAGTTTCTAGTGTGGTTGTGAAGAGAAAAAATGTGAAGTGCTTTGTGCTGAAACAGGCACAGTGGGAGAGCTCCTCTCTTATCCTTCCCTCTGCTTCTCTGGCCCCTGTTGTCTCTGCCTTTTGTCCACAGCTTTGGGCTTTTTATTTATTTTGTCCACTTTCCATATGAAATTCCCATTGTTTATGGTTACATTTCATTATAAATATTTAAGATACACTCACCCTAACACAAACACTCAAAACAGATTCTTTCCCCCTTTCATTTAAAGGTTACCAAAGAAATACCTTCTTTGTTTAAAAAAGATTTTATTTATTTATTTTTAGAGGGGGGTGAAGGGAAGGAGAAAAAGAGGGAGGCAAACATCAATGTGAGAGGGAAACATTGATTGGTTGCCTCTTGTATGTGTACTGGCCTGGGACCGAACCTGCAACACAGGCACATGCCCTGACTTAGAATTGAATTGGCAACATTTCATTTTGCAGGATGATGCCCAACCAAGCCGTACCAGTCAGGGCAAGAAATGCTTTCTTGATAAAATCTTTATAAGGTGAACTTTTAGGCATAAACAATGACTATAGATGGTTTTATATGGGTTCCCTACCATTGCTTGACCCTCAAAAATTTGGAATCTGTATTTGTGCTCTGCATTTCTCACAAAAAAATGCTTAACGTGTAATATTTCCAAAGTGTATTTCAGGAAACAGAACTCTGAGCATCATTCATCATTTCTGGACAATTGGTATTTCATTGCAGAGAAAGGTAAAATTACTTCTGTATTAGGGAGAGTTGATTGATAATAGAAGTTGACATGGCTGTGTCTTGCAGCAATGAGAATGAACTAGTAGCCTCGTTGTGCTCAGTCATTGTCTGGAAGCATCACAAGGGAAGTGTGGCAAACCAAACGTTATGAAGGATCCAGAGTGATAGCAGCTGAAACTATCACTCTTCTTTTTTCTTTCCAGTAAGAAATGTGAATGGCAACTTTTGTGGCTACTTCAGCCCACCTCTAGTGCCATACAGGTCTTTTCCATACACTTTCATGTAGAAGTTTCTATATGGTCTTCATGGGTCTTGCTTCTCGAGGAGAAGCTTAGGGAAAGATGGGATGAACTGCAGTTCTTGTTGCTGCAGTTGGTTTTGCAGTCACAACTGGTACTCATCATCTGCTTCTACTTTCCAATCTAAATTCTTCGGGCCTACTACTCCTGTCACTTAAGCTGGTGCTAGTGGCTGCCAGGTACCTAAAGACATTTCTGAGGTGCTGTATTTCTAGCTTTTTCAGGATGGGGTTGTGACATAAGTCTATTCCCAGCTATACTGTCAAGGAAGTACCAATGTGCACCCAAGTTGATTACCTGGAGCTGCTTCTCCTTCTAGATTCATGTATTTATTCTATTGGAAACAGAAGACCAGATGGCATACCGTCCTTTCAGAGCATCGCCTCTGAGCTTGAGCTGCAGTTATGTCCTTTGAAACTATGAATTCATGCAGTTTAAGTACCACATGAGGCCACTGAATTCTGAGTAATGCAGCACATGAAAATGCCAGTGAATCTCGTGGTCATGGGACCACTCCAACACTCGTTTTACTATGCAGTGGATCTCCTACTTTTTAATGCTCTTTTGTTTGCAGTTCTGGAATAACAGCATCAGAAAGGG
Organism: Anoura caudifer; assembly: GCA_004027475.1. Classification (NCBI taxonomy): domain Eukaryota; kingdom Metazoa; phylum Chordata; class Mammalia; order Chiroptera; family Phyllostomidae; genus Anoura; species Anoura caudifer. The sequence continues at coordinate 18,882 of PVKU01009032.1, read as the reverse complement.
TGCTACTGATTTCTAAAGGCAGGAAAGGCAAATATATGCTCAAATGGTATCCATTTTAGGAGGATGAACCACTAGTTCTTTCAGAACATATAAGGTCCAGAGTAGCTGACTTGCTCTCCAAGTGGCCAGTGTTTTGTCTTCATGAGGAAAGGTGCCACATCAGGGGCTCAGCATTGATTTCTGTTGTTGGAAATTTCAGTACACAGAATGAGCAGTAGCTAAGTTCAGCCTTGGTTAGCTAGTCCACACTTCTTGGCCCGTACATATCTCTCATCTCTTCCACCAGGGCCATTCTGTTTATATGTACAATGTGCTGATTCCAGGGTGACCAACGGTAAAGAATGGCTAATGTCAACAGGCCAAGTTTTTTAACTAATTTATTGTTCAGTTCCTCTTATTGTTCAGTTTAGTGCATATCTTTTGGTGGGTGTTAAATTGTAATATAGAGATTTTTATACTTCTCACCCCCATAGGTACATCATCTATATGACATTACTTTAGACTTTTAAATCTAATGTGCTAGTTTTTTTCCTCTTGGGCACCTAATCAGAAGGTCAGGTCATTGGTTACTTCCCATGAATATGTACGTATGTATGTATGTATATATGTATATATGTATGTATGTATCCACTACTGACTTCTTCCCTTTGGCTACTTCTTCCATAGAGGGTGAATGGCCAGGTTTATTTGGGAGTATATATTCTTTTACACTATCTTGCAAGATAATCCCTGAATTTTGTTATAATATATCTGATATCTATTTTCATCTTGCATCCCCCATAGTGACCTAATCCAGCAAGAAGCAAAACTTGGGGCTTTTTCCTCTACATTCAGCTGGTTATGTAGGACCCTCTTCTTTCTCCCTCCCAATATGGCCATAGGTGCAACCTGGGAAGGTTTGCTGGTGTAGTCTTGGGGAGGGTAACATGAGGATTTGGGAATACAACATCATTACATCATGCTAATAATATGGAATGGGCATGAGTGTATACCTTCTGGAATACACTGCCTACTGTAGGTAGGAAATTAGCCCTAAAATCTTCAATTCTGCATTTTATTTTCCTCAGTATAGCTGGGTAGCGTAAATGTCTATAGGTTCTTTAATTGAAGGACTTGGGAACTCATCCTTGCCACAGTACTAGAGGGTTGTCCTTTTAGGGACATGTCTACTTTATTAGTTGACAAGTTCCGAATCGGAAAATTGGTTCAGGTATGGGCAGTGAACTAGGGATCGTAGCTTTTTATTGGGTCGACACTTTTCAGTCTTCTGATCATCAATTCTTGTCTTTTTCTGGTTATAGATACTAAGCTGTAGCCTTGTTGGCTCTGTCCATTTCTCCCCTGGTGATGTCACGCACTATTAACCATTTCCATAACACCCTGTGGGCCAAGACTACTTGGGTGTCCCTCTGACCTTGATAGTTACTATGACCATTTCATCTTCCTGGTTTCTGGCTGTAAAATGCCACCACCTGGACTCTATTAGTTCAACGCTGTTTTACCTCCATGAATATTAATGACTCCTGGCCTGATCTCTCTTACTATCAGCTCTGGTCTGCAGAGGTGAACCACCACTAAACTGCTTAGTGACCATGATGCCCTTCTCACCAGTTCATTCCTGAGAGCCTTGGTGCTTTTTTATGCACTCTTCCTAGATTATATTCTCAGGGTGTTTTATAGTGTTACGTATTCACATCAGCATCCCCACTTCCTTAATCTTTCTGTTTCTCGATCTATATTCCAGGAAAGCTCAGGCATTTCCCCTTAATTCAGTGAGGGACATTGATTCCTCCACACTTCCTAGAGCCTCTTATTACTGAATTTGTCTCAACCTCTGGGGTCTCTGCCAGCATGTTAAGCCTGTGTCCCAGTAAAATACCCCAAGTCAATGAACCTGGTTTATTCAGTGTTATGTTCCAGCTCTCTTGATCAAGCACCCTTAAAATTCAGTCCTAGAAATATTCCTCTGCCTCCTACTGACATATGCTAATTTCTGTGGCCACTTTAGGATATTATATATTTTTTCTCTTTTTAGGTGCATTACATCTCCAGCCTGAGTGTGCTGGGGTTTAAACTTATGTATCTGCACAATAGGCAAGAGAGGTCATGTAGCTTCAGAAGGGAGCACCTGTTTTGTTGTGGGAAAGTGGTGTCTTCAATGTCGTTTTTAAGGAATGGCCAAGAAGTTCCTTTTGCTTAGAGAATAGGAAAAATGTAGAAGAATAATGGGTGGTGATTTTGAAGATGATAGTGGTCACATTGATATCAAAAAAATTGAACAATAAATAGCCAACAGGATTTTTAAGCTAACAACAAATGTAAGTAACAGAAAGTTCTTACAAAAAGTACAAAAATATAAACAAATAAATATGTAAAAATAATTAAAATATTCAGTTGATTGAATATTTACAATTACATTTTTTACTGTTGGATAAATAAAAGCTAGAGCAGGATACAACAATTTGCATGACTTTATTCCTAACAAAAATAATTTGCCTTCTGTATTGCAAATCCAGCCTCAATGTGGCAAAGAAAACAATTAGAAATTGTTCCTTATTTTAGAGCTTAAATATTGGCATAAATCTCACTCTACTTTGGGTCAAATTCTTCCTATCTCACCCCCTGCTGCAAAACAACAGTGATTTAATTTTACTGTCTTTCAGGTAACACATATTTTTGCTTGAGAATTAAAATGTTTGTGAAATACAAATGCAGATTAGATGATAATGATTATAAAAAAATTTCTTTAAATCTCACCTCCCATCATTCTCCCACTTTTTCCACCATTTTCTAAGCAAAAAGGAACTTCTTGGCCACTCCTCGATAAATATAAATATTTGCTTATCTATTTAAAATGTAAGTAATAGTCAACACATATCTAGAAATGGTCAGCACCATTTCTTAACCTTGAAATATTTATACATATTCTATCTATGTGTTATCTATCTATCTATCTATCTATCATTTATCTGATGAGTTTTTGTATTTGGTTAATGTTCCATAATAGTTATCTTAATTATAGTTATGGCTTTTGGTTTTAGATTATAAATTTGTTCCACTTACTGCCCAAATAACTTTGAGAAAATTTGGTCTTTTAATTAATTTAATGGCAATAAAAATATCTACCTCAAATTTGTTGTGGTGATAAAAATCAAACAATGCTTACAAAGTCAGACAAGGTTAGGTAGTACATGCTACAACTCCACAACCAAAATAAGAAGGTATCCTCTGTCAGGCATGTTTTTGTCCTAAACTTTGCCAAAGCAGGTATCCCAGGTAAGCTCATTCCTCCTCCAGAGCATTTCTTCCCCAGAGCAACCTAGATACCACTGGGTGACACCACCAGGCAAACTGGTATGCTATTAAAGTAGATTAATTTGGAGCCCCACGAATAATAACTAGACAGGGGAAGTGCTGTCCTTCCCTGTAGGCAGGACTTCAATTCCCCTCTCCAACCCAAAGACAGCAAAATGGCTGGGGATACAGAAAAAGAAAATACTGTTATAATAAGTACCCAGCCAGGTAAAACTCTGCAGCTCCAAGAGCCATTTAGCAGCACCAGGGGACTAGCCTGAAGAATTCCTTCTATTGCTTCAGATTGCATAGGCAAAGAACAATGAAAGTCCCACTGGCACAAGAAAAATGAAGCAGAGAAAAGTGCACAGCAAAGATTCTGAAAATTTTCTTAAAGCCACTGCTCACAGATGTATGTCAGGACCTATGTACTAAGTAGGGAGACTGCCTGCTGAAATGAAATATTTAAATAAGAGCCAAAGTTTCCTAATATAATATTGAAATGTTCAGGATAAAATTTAAAAACCCCATCACACCAAGAACCAAGAAATTCACAACTTGATTGAGAAAATACAGTCAACCTAATGGCAATACAAAGATGAATCAGATGTTGAAATTATTTGACAAGTGTTTTAAAACAGCCAATAAATATATGATTTAACAATCAATTACACATTATTTTGAATCAAATGAAAATAAATAATCTCAGTAAAGAAATGGAAGTTTATAAAACAGGAACCAAATAGATATTACAGAACTGAAAAATATAATAACAGAATAAAATTTTCTCAGGGGCTTGATAGTAGAGTGTACATGACAGAATACATAATCATTAATTTTGAGAACAGAACAATACAATTTATTCAATACATAAAACACAGAGAAAGTAAAGTGAAATAAGTTGGGACCTGTGGGACAATAATGAAAGATCCAACATTCATATCATCAGAATATCAAAAGAAGGAAATAAAAATGGGGCTGAGAGGATGAGTGAAGAAATAAGATTTAAAATTTTCCAAATCTGACAAAAGAGAGAAGCCTGCAGATTCAAGAAACTGAACAAATCCCAAGCAAGATAAATCCAAAGAAGTCATACTAAGACGTTATTCAAGTTCTTATAACTATGCACAAAAACAAACAAAGAAAAGAACTTGAAAACAACCATAGAGTAACAACCCATTATCTATCTATAGGATAATGCTAATTCAATTGACAGTAGATTTCCCATCTGAAAACATGGAGAACAGATAGATGTGACATAGTATTTTTTAAAGAGCTGAAATAAGAAGTGGTCAATTGCAAATTCTATATCCAATGAAATTGTCTTTCATAAATAAAGGTAAATAAAGATATTGCCAAATTAGGAAAAACTAAAGTAATTTGTTGCTAGTAGACCTACCCTTAAAGATTGGCTAAAGAAAGTTTTTCAAACAGAAAAGAAATGATAAAATAAGAAATCTTAAACATCAGAAAGGAACAAAGAACAACAGAAAGAGAAGAAATATTGATACAATAGGCTAAAGTTTGCTTATGAATATTATGTCTCTGATTAAAACAAAAATCACAATACCATCTGATACTCAATACCATAATATTTTTAAAGTATATTTTATTGATTATGCTATTACAGTTGTCCCAATTTTTTCTCCCCTTTTTCTACCTCCACCCTTTACCCCTTCACCCTCCAACATTCCTCCCCCTTAGTTTATGTCCATGGCTTGTACATATGAGTTCTTTGGCTTCTTCATTTCCTATACTATTCTTAACCTCCCCTGTCTATTTTGTGCCTACAAATTATGCTTCTTATTCCCTGAACTTTCCCCCCATTCTCTCCCTCCCCACTCATAACCCTCCTTCTGATCTCTGTTTCTGTGATTCTGTTCCTGTTCTAGATGTTTGCTTAGTTTTTATTTTTGTTTTTTAGGTTGACTTGTTGGTAGTTGTGAGTTTGTTTTCATTTTACTGTTCATAGTTTGATCTTCTATTTCTTAGGCAAGTGCCTTTAACATTTCATATAATAAGGGCTTGGTGATGATGAACTCCTTTAACCTGACCTTATCTGGGAAGCATTTTATCTGCCCTTCTATTCTAAATGATGGTTTTGCTGGATAGAGTAATCTTGGATGTAGGTCCTTTGCCTTTCATGACTTAAAATACTTTTTTCCATCCCTTCTTGCCTGTAAGGTCTTCTGAGAAACCAGGTGATAGTCCTATGGGAACAGTAAGACAAAACGGTAAAATGTTGGAGTCATATATGCATATTTTAATACTCAGAGTAACCACTGTGCAAAGTAATACAAGAATATACTCAAAAACACTAAACAAGAAGAAACCCTAAAAAATGTTCAAGTAGCCACAGGAAAGCATTGAAAAGACAACATACTGAATAGGAGAACAAATTCACTGATGATACATCTAAGTAAGAGGTTAATATCCAAAATTTATAAAGGACTTATACAAATCAACACTAAAAAACAAACAAACAATCTAATTTAAAAAAAATAGGCAAAGGAGCTAAGTACACACTTTACAGGGAACATACAGATGGCCAATAAACATATGAAAAGATACTCAGTATCACTGGTCTTTAGGGAAATGCAAATTAAAACCACAATGAGATATCACCTCATATCTGTCAGAATGGCCATCATTAATAAATCAACAAATAACATGTTTGGGCAAGGATGGGAAGAAAGGGGAAACCTTATGCTGTCGATGGGAATGCAGATTGGTGCAGACACTATGGAAAATAGTATGAAGTTTCCTTAAAAAATTAAAAATGGAACTGCCTTATGACCCAGAAATTCCACTTTGGGAATATATCTAAAGAAACCCAAAACAGTGATTCTAAAGAATACATGCACCCCTGTGTTCTTTGCAACATTATTTACAATTGCCAAGATTTGGAAGCAGCCCAAGTGTCCATCAGTAGATGAGAGGATAAAAAAGCTATGGTACATTTATAAAATGGAATACTACCCAAACATAAAAAGAAGGAAACCTTGCCTTGTGCAACAGCATGGATGGACCTGGAGAGTATTATGCTAAGTGAAGTGGCCAGTAAGAGAAACACAAATACCATATGGAATCTAATGAACAAAATAGAAATAGACTCACAGATACAGGAAACATAGTGACAGCTATTAGAAGTGAAGGGTTGAGAGGCTGGGTAAAAAAGTGGAGGGATTATGCAACCCCCCCAAAAAAACAAAAACCTAACAACAACAACAAAACATAACTCATAGACACAGACAATAGTATGGTGATTACCAGAGGGAAAAGGGAGTTGGGGGAGATAGAAGAGAATAAAGGAGGTATACATAGTAACAGAAGGAGACTTGACTTTGGGTAAGGAACACACAATACAATAAACAGATGATGTATTATAGAACTGTACACCTGAGTCTTACATAATTCTATTAACCAATATCACCCCAATAAATTCAATACTTTTTTTGCATTAAAAAAAGACAAAGGAGAATGAAAGACAGACAGAAACCAAATAATAAAAGGGCAGATTAACAATATAACATATCAATAATGATTGAAATTAACTGATTTAAATATATTAGTTAAAGGAAAACATTGGCATAGTAGATAAAGAAACATGACCCAACTATATGCTATTTATAAGCAAATAATTTCAAATGCAGTATTATAGGTATGGCTGAAAATAAGAATGGAAAAAGATAGATAAGGCTAGCATTAATTAAAAAATAACAGAATTGGCTATATTAACATCAGTTAAGTAGGTATCAGATTAAGGAAAACTATTAGAAAAAAGTACATTGCATAATAACGGGATCAATCCACTGAGAAGCTATAACTATCTATCCTTTAGGTATGAGAGGAAACAAAGCATGATCATAATACATGAAGCAAAATCTAATGTAGGAGTAATAGACAAATACACAATTATAGTTTGGAATTTCAAATTGCTTATGTAATGATTGATAGAACTAGAAAGAACATTAACAAGGCTGATTCTGGCAAAGATAGAGGCACAGCTAGACACACTGTGCCTCCTTGCACAACCAAAAGAAGGACAACAACAAATTTAAAAACAAAAAACAATCAGAACTCACAGAAAACTGAACTGTATGGAAGTCGGACAACTGAGTTAAAGAAGAAACATTCATCCAGACCAGTAGGAGGGGTGGATATGGCAGCTGGGTGGAGAGGACTGGCAGCGAGGCAGAGGCTGGAGGACTGGTTAGTCAGTCCCACATTTGCATGTGGCTAAGCCGGGAGGAACAACTGGGGAGCAGACAGACTGCACAACTCAGGGTACCAGTGCTGGGAAATAAAGCCTCAAACCTCTGACTGAAAACACCTGTGGGGGCTGAGGTGGCAGTGGGAGAAACTCCCAGCCTCACAGGAGAGTTCATTGGAGAGACCCACAGGGTCCTAGAATGCACACATGCCCACCCACCGGGAATCAGCACCAGAAGGGTATAATTTGATTGTGGGTAGTAGGGAAGTGACTGAAAACTGGCAGAGAGTGTAGCAAGCTGCACTGTTCCCTCTCAGACCCCTCCCCTACATAAGGTGTCACAACTCAGCAATGTGGGTTGCCCTGCTCTGGTGAACAACTAAGGCTCCACCCCTTATATGTAACAGGCACACCAAGACAACATAAACGACACACACACAAAAATGGCCCGAATGAAAGAACAGATTAAAGCTCCAGAAAAAAATACAACTGAGTGACGAAGAGATAGCAAACCTATCAGATGCACAGTTCAAAACAATGGTAATCAGGATGCTCCAGGAACTCACTGGGTACTTCAACAGCATAAAAAATACCCAGGCAGAAATGAAGGTTGCATTATGTGAAATAAATAAAAATCTACAAGGAACCAACAGTGACAAGAAGGAAACCAGGACCAAATCAAGGGTTTGGAGCAGAAGGAAAAAGAAACATTCAACCAGAAAAGAATGAAGAACCAAGAATTCAAGAAAATGAGGAAAGGCTTAGGAACCTCCAGGACATTTTTAAATGTTCCAACATCTGAATCATAGGGGTGCCATATGGAGAACAGGAAGACCAAGAAATTGAAAACTTATTTGAAAAAATAATGAAGGAGAACTTCCTCAATCTGGCAAAGGAAATGGACTTTTAGGGAGTCCAGGAAGCTCAGAGAGTCCCAAAGAAGTTGGACCCAAGGAGGAACACATGAAGACACATCATAATTACATTTCCCAAGATTAAAGATAAGGAGAGAATCTTAAAAGCAGCAAGAGAAAAGGAGACAGTTACCTACAAAGGAGTTCCCATAAGACTATCAGCTGATTTCTCAAAAGAAACCTTGCAGGCAAGAATGGGCTAGAAAGAAGTATTTGAAGTCAGGAAAGGCAAGGACCTACATCCAAAATTACTCTATCCAGCAAAACTATCATCTATAATAGAAGGGCAGATAAAGTGCTTCTCAGATAAGGTCAAGTTAGAGGAGTTCATCATCACCAAGCCCTTATTATATGAAATGTAAAAGGGACTTATCTAAGAAAAAGAAGATAAAAAATATGGACAGTAAAATGACAACAAACTCAAAGCTATTAACAACTGAACCTAAAAAAAAACAAAACCCAAAACAAACTAAGCAAACAACTAGAACAGGAATAGAATCACAGAAATCACATGAAGCATTATCAGCGGAGGACGCAGAGGTGGGAAGAGGTGGAAAAGATACAGAGAATAAGTAGCATAAACAGTAGGTAGAAAATAGGGGGAGGTTTAGAATAGTATAGGGTATGTAGAAGCCAAAGAACTTATATGTATGACCCATGGACATGAACTAAAGGGGCGGGGGATGCAGGTGGGAGGGGATGTGCAAGGCGCAGGGGAATAAAGGGGGGGAAATAGGACAACTGTAATGGTATAATCAATAAAGCATATTGAAAAACAATAAAAAAAGAAAAGAAAAAAGAATTTTAACAGGGCTATAGGAAAATAATACAATCAATCAAAGGGATCTAGTTGACATAATGAAACACTACAAACACAAAATAGCAGAATATATAATTTTTTCAAGTACCTCTGGCCATCCACCAAGATAGACCATATTCTGAGTCATAAAACAAAACTCAGTGAATTTAAAAAAATTAAAATAATACAGGCTATTTCTTAACTATATTAAAATCAAACTAGAAATCAATAACATAAAGAAAAAGGAAAATCTTTAAATACTTGGAAAACAAAACCACACTTGCAAATAATCCATGACTTATCAAGAAAGTCTCACAGCAAATAAATACCCATACACTAAATTAAATAAAAAATGTAAATATTAAAATACTTGGGAAGCTGTATTGAGAAGGCAACTTATAACATTTTTTAGTACTTACATTAGAAAAGAGAAAATGTCTCATTAATAAGCTAAGTGGCTGTTTCAGGAATCTAGAAAAATAAAAGCAAAATAAAGCTAAAAAGAAAAAAGGAGATAATGACTATAAGGGCAGAAATTAATAAAATTGAAAACAGAAACTATAGAGAAAAATCATTAAATAAAAACCAGGTACTTTGAAAAAATCAATAAAATTAATAAATTTCTATCAAGACTGACAAGAATAAAAATGCAGAAGATATAAATCTCCAATAACAGGAATAAAAGAGGAAATCATGAAAGATTTTGTAGTCATTAAAATTATACTAATAAAATAATACTGTTAAGAACTTTATACTCATAATTTCATAAATTTAGAACAATTGGGTAATTTCTTGAAAACTGCAAACTACCAAAGTTAACCAAGATGAAAAAGATCATTTGAATGATCCTATAATCATTAAACAAATCAAACAAGTAATTAAAAAGCTCTCCTAGAAAATCTGAAGGCCTGGATGGTTTCACCAGATAATAATACCAAATGTTTATAGAATTAACACAAGTTAAGAAAAAAATCCCTTTTAGACAGCACAGGAGAAAACCCTTATCAACTCATTTCATTCGGCCAGGAGTAGCACACCAAAAGCAGACACAGACAGTACAAAAAGTAGAAAATAATGAGTCAATAGCTATCATAAATGTAGGCACAAATATCTTGAACAAAATATTATCGAATAGAATCCACAGTGTATAAGCAATTACATACCATAACTAAATGAGATTTATCCTATGTATTCAAGGCTGCTTCAACATTTGAAAAAAAAATGCAATGCACCATATTAACAGACTAAAGAACAAAGTCATATGAATATATCAAATGAGGCAGAAAAAGCATTAGACAAATTCATCACCTATTCATGGTAAGCTCTCAGTAAGTTAAAAATTGAAGAGAATTAAATTAAGTTGAAACTTGATAAAGAACATGTACAAAAAAGCTGTAGCCACCATCGTACTTAATGCATAAAGACTGAATGCTTTCTCTTAAAGATTAGAAAAAAAGTGATAACATAAGCAAGAAAGGCAAAGTGCATGCAGATTGAAAAACAAATAAAGTGCACTCACAAGAAATAAGATTGTCCTTATTTGCAGATGGCATTATTGCCTACATATGAAATCCTAAGGAATCTATAAGAACAGTCCTGGAACTAAATAGTGACTTCAGCAAGGTTGTAGGATACAAGATTAACACACACACACACACAATATCATTTTTATATGAGGTCTGTCCAGAAAGTATTCAGCCATGTAGTATGAATGATAGAGACATTCTTTGAAGAAGATACAAAATACAAAAAACATTGTGCATAGGACCATGACACCTCAGTCCTCTTCAAAGTAGGCACCTTGGGATCTCACACAATTCTCCCAGTCGCCATCAACTGCCCTGTCATATTTTCCCGAATCTCATCAATGGTCTGAATCTCTTTCCTTTCAAAGGTGATTTTAGTTTTTTTGGAGGAAAAACCAGAAATCACAGGGCACCAAATCTGGGCTGTAGGGGGACTGAGTCACCTGGGTGATTTGATGTTTTTCCAGAAATCTCTGCACTAGTCAGATGCATGAGTGGGCATGTTGTGATGAAGCTGCCAGTTGCCCACAGACGTGGTCTTCCCATCCAAATAGTTTCTGCAGAAGAATGTTCAAGATTAATGCAACATTTGATACAGATTCATTGCTCTACTTGCTCAGTCATTTTGAATGCGATGGCCACACAGTATACATGCTCACTCAGTGGCATCTATAGCCCCCGCTGACTAGGACAGTGAAGCTGTCATTGTTCACACATGCACATTCCAGTCCACTCTCCTTGGCTGCCAAGTTACCTTGATGTTGCAATGGTTGGACTTTTTCCAAAGAGACCTTGGTATGTTACCTACTAACAACTACAAATACTGGGCACCAAAGGTAAAAACACATCATTCACCATAGCTTGAAAGGAAAAGAAATACACTGTTAAAAAATATAAACAGAATTAGTATGCTGACAATCATAAAATAAATAAAAAAGACCGAAATAAAAGGAGACATACTGTCTTCACAGATTGAAAATGTGACATAGTAATGATGTCAGTTAGCTCAGACTGATTTATGGGTTTCATGCAATTCTAAAGAAAATCACAGATGGGTGTTTTGTAGACATAGAAAGGCTTATTCTAAAAAGTTATATGGAAAGGCACAAGACCTAGAATAGCTAAAACAATCTGGAAACAAAGAAGTGGGAGGAATTACTCTATTCAATATTCAGGTTCACTTTATAGTTACAGTAACCAAGATAGTGTGGTATTAGCAAAGGAATAGACCTCATAAATCAATGAAATAGAATAGAGAATACAGAGGTAGACCCACACCAATATGCAGTAGTTTTGAAAAAGATGAAAAAATAATTTAATGGAAGAAAAATGGTACTGGAGTAACTAGACATAGTTAAGAAAATATAATGAAAAATTAACTAAAATAGGTCATGGACTTAAATGTATACCATAAAACTATTTAAAAATAGGAGATATTTTTTCTGTATTGTAGTTATGTGAAGTTTTTGACACCAAAAAGAAAATAAGAATAAAAGGATAAGTTATCATGAGAGTGCCCATATACCTTGTACCTAGTTTATTACAATTAATGAATCAGTATTGATACTGTGGAAAATAGGGGTCACATAATACAACCTGACATGCTGGGGGAGGGGGGCTGGGGGGCGGGGGCCTGTGTGATGGCCTTAGAAAGTCAGAGGCTGAACGTAACTACAAAGGATGGTATGAAATTAAAGCTTATTAACTAAAAGCAGTTTATGGCAAGTAGTTATGTCCTAGGCTCAAATCTTTCCTGACAAAAGTCAATCTTGACAGTAACAGAGCCTGGGCCTGCCTGTTGTCTTTTTGCATCTACAATGACATAACTTTGGAATATCAAGGTATTTTCCTTTTTCTGGTCCCCTCAAAAACAGGCACTGCACCAGAGGGAGACCACAAATCCCCTCATTGTTACTATTATTGTGTCAGTTGTTGACTGTTAACTATCCTATACCTACCTATGTAAAAGAAGTATCTATCATTTTACTTTTTATCCAATCCCAAAGGTTTCCCCGTTTTGCTTTCTCCTGCCTCCCTAATCTATCACTAATGAGTTTCATGTAATCCACTTACATTTTCTCTTTTGATTGTAATACAAAAAGGAAGGTGCAAAGCTGCCATTTTGGGGGAGCATTTTCTCAATCTGTTGAGATTTTGTTTCCCAGCAATTGTTAGTTTGGCTAAAATAAACTCACAAAAATTCTCAAAAAAAAAAAAAAAAAAAAGGGTAAGTTAGACCTCATCAAAATAAAAAAAACAAAAACAAAAATAAATGTTTTCTCTGTGAAAAAAAACCTGTGGCAAGAATAAAAATACTGGCTACAGATTGTTAAAAAAATTGGCAAATGAAATAGCCAACAAAGGACTATGGTCTAGAAATACATATTTATACACTCCATATAACTATTAAAAAATCCAGTTAGAAAGTGGACAAAGACACGAAGAGGTCTTTTTCTGAAGAGGACATGCAGATAGCAAATAAGCGCTTTGAAAAATATTCAATGTCAGTTAGTCATTAGGGAAATGCAAATCACCCTCACAATGAAATATCAGTACACACCTATCAGATTGGACAAACCAGCAATAAACATAACACTAAATACTGGCATGGACGTGGAGAAACTGGATTGCTCATATATTGCTGGCGGGAATGTAAAATGGTACACTCACTCTGGAAAATAATTTGGTGGTCTTTTACAGATCTAAGCATGCTATTATCCCATGCAATTATACAGCAGTTGTGTTAAATGATATTTATCACAGAGAAATAAAACTTATGTTCACATAACAACATGTACCCAATTGTTCATAACAGCTTTATTCACAACATAAAATCTTTAAATGGCCCAGATGTTCCTCAATGAGTGATGGTTAGAAACTGTGGAACTTCTATACTATGGAATATTACTCAGCAACAACCTGGATGAAGCTCTAGGGAACTATGCTGAGTGAATTATACCAATCCCCAAAGGTTGCTAATGCGTGATTCCCACATTGTAGGAATGCAGACGAGACTAGTGTTGTCAGCAGTAAGGGGGGGAAGGGGCAGATATGAGTATTGGGAAGTTCAGTGTGGTTATAAAAAGCCACATGAAGGATACTGTTGGAGATATTCTGTATCTTGATTGTGGTGGGGGGTCAAAAAACCATGACAAAACTGCATAGGGCTAAGCACACACATGTACAATGAAATGGGATATTTGAATAAGATCAGTGAATTATAAGAGCATCAATCCTTGTGCAATGTATTACAGTTTTGCAAGATTGGCAGAAACTGGGTAAAGGATATGTGAGATTTTTCTATATTATTTCTTGCAATTTCACATGAATCTACAATTATTTTCAAATAAAAAAATTAATTTGAAAATTGAATGGAGGTACAGGTGCCATGTCTGTTTGAGGGAGGGAGCTATGTTTCAGTAAATTATAAAATAAGAACAATTTGGTCTTAAAAAATGGTAACAGTTCCCACTTCTAGAAGTCCTGAAACAGGAAAAAGAGGGTAAAAGTGTTTCTTAAAGGCAGTTTTTGAGCAATAAAGATGTTTCAGGGTGGAAAATAAATTACATGACAAGCTGAGTTGAGAGCTGATGTCCTAGCCATCACGCATTAGATCAGGGCAGACAGGGACAAAGTCTGTATCCACTCAGCATCTCTGCCACTGCAATCTCACAAAACACCCTGGAAACCTCTATCTATTCCTCTGAACAACATTCTCTAGATATTGGAAAATTCCCAGGACCTAAAAAATGCTGAGGGAATTTTTGGGTGTTATCAATCTGCCACATAGAACAAGAACAGCAGAAAGAAATCCAAAATATTGTAAGGGGTTCCAAAAGCAAATATAGAGAATGCTGTGGCTGAACTGAAATGAGTGGAACCGGTGCTGGCTGAACCACTAGAGAGAAGTAAGTAGCACTCTCTCAACTGTGAGATTAAGGTTGCCTTATTCAAAATATATGCATATCTTCTGGCTGTTTCTCAGTGCTTCCTTAATGTGAATTGATTAAACAAAAAACAGTCCCTATCTATGCTTTTAAAATTCCAGTCCCGTTCTCATCCTGTTTGAATGGCTGAAGGATTTGAAAATAAGAAATGCTCTCAATTAAAATTTCTCTGAAGTGTGAAAGTTACTCGAGCACAACGAAGGCAATAGAAACACTTATGTCTTATGTTCTTAATAATCTAAGTACCAGGAAAATAGGGGACATCTGTAATAGTGTCAACAATAAAAAAAATGAAGTCCTGGGTACAAGTTTCTTTTACGTAGAAAACATTCATTCTTTTTTGCTTCGCATCAAATTTCATCTTTCCTCCTTTGACTGTTGTGACAAAGGCTTATTAATCCGTCTTGTATTGGACAGGCAGCTTTCTTCTTGGCCGAAATTAGGTAGGCATTGCCAACCTATTTCTAGTTGGGACTTCTAATGCTTGCTTACGAGGGTTCTTCCAACCGCACAATCAGGAAAATGGGTGCAAATCCTTATTTGAGTGCTAGAAGGGACATCTGCCACCAAGTAAGGACTTGCAGAACGTTGGGAACGAGGGCGGGCTTCCTGACTTGTGCCCTATCTAGCCTCTCAAGGCCCCTTACTCAAAGGGCCTAACACTTGGTTTAATGCTCTGCTCTCAGTGTTTTGAAATTCTTCGTAATTTTTGAACAAAGAGCTTAGCATTTTTATTTTTCAGAGGGTCCTTCAAATTCTGAATCTGGTCCTGGTTGGGTCTGCAATCTCAGGACGAGAGTAGCTGCCTCTCTGTTGAGTGGGAGAGGACATTTCTTGACCTGACACACCTGCAAACTCTGCTCCTAGCGTGTTGAACATGGAGATGACTCGACTGTGCTGAGCTCCTTTCTCTCATTGTTGGGGGCTCACCAATCTCTGAGAGCACACCGTTCACAAAATACTTGGAATGTTTCGTTTACCCAAGACAGAGCTTACCCAAATTAAAAAAAAAGCAGGAAAGGGAATGCGGCAAGCTAACCTCGAGTCTAGCCCCATCAGATACTGTAGCAAGTACTTCCTCTTATGTTTCTGGTTCAGTCTATCACCTAAAAAAGAATCATTAGGAATCTTGAAGGGTTTGCCCACTTATAAGTGTTTTGTCACTATTTTAATGCTTGATATTCTGGGAAGTGTTTTAAGCAGCAGAGAGTTAATGTATGTAATTCACTTTTAAATCTTGGGCAGAGAGACACAAAATGTAGTGGATATACATCCATAGAAAAGAAAAATACTCCTTGCAAATACTCATTCCATGAGTGCTGTGGGGTTATGAAATTGTTCACACATTTTATACATGGTTGAATAATTTTACTGTGATATATGTGTGAGCAAATGGGTTTTGAGTGCTGAAAAATATAGCTACCATTCTGAGTTCTTAACTATAATAATGACCTTTCTTTAAAAAAAAAAAAACAGCTTTACTAATGTATCATACATATTTATTTATTTATTTTTATATTTTATTTTAATTGTAGTTCTTGTACAGTTTTCTGTCTTCTACTCCCATCCCAGCCCACTGCCCCAGCCCTCCCCACCTCCCTCCCATTTTCACCCCCCCAGCTTTTGTCCATGTGTCTTTTATACTTGTTGCTCTAAACCCTTCCCCTTTTCCCTTGAAATTCCTACCCCTCTCCTCTCTTGTTCTCAATTTCAGTGTCTTTGGTTATATTATGCTGGTTTGTTTTTTTCTGTTGATTAGGTTCCTGTTAAAGGTGAGATCATAGGGTATTTGTCTTTCACTGCCTGGCTTATTTCGCTTAGCATAATGCTCTCCAGTTCCATCCATGCTGCCGCGAAGGGTAGGAGCTCCTTCTTTCTTTCTGCTGCGTAGAATTCCATTGTGTAAATGTACCATAGTTTTTTCATCCATTCATTTACTGATGGGCACCTAGGTTTCTTCCAACACTTGGCTATTGCAAATTATGCTGCTATGAACATTGGGGTGCATAGCTTCTTTTGGATTGGTGTTTCAGGGTTTCTAGGATATAATCCTAGCAGTGGAATTGCTGGGTCAAAAGGTAGGTCCATTTTTAGTTTTCTTAGAAAATTCCAACTGCTTAATGTATCATACATATTATAGTATTAAACTATCTTAATATAGAATTCAATGATATTTAGTAAATTTTACAGATTTGGACAACCACCACTGCTATCTTGTTTTAGAGCATTTCGGTGACTCTTAAAATATTCCC
This sequence comes from Anoura caudifer, assembly GCA_004027475.1. Lineage (NCBI taxonomy): Eukaryota > Metazoa > Chordata > Mammalia > Chiroptera > Phyllostomidae > Anoura > Anoura caudifer. Next base: position 1,937 of record PVKU01009032.1, on the reverse strand, counting down.
CATGCAATCAATTCCTATTCTCTCCAGGCAAACACTAATCTACTTTCTGTTTGTATGGATTTGCCTTTTCTGGATATTTTTTATAAATTAAGTCATATGATATGTGGTCTTTGGTGTTTGGCTTCTTTCACTTAGAATATGTTTTAAAAGCTCATTCATGCAACAATTACTGTTGTCAGTCTTTTTGATTATAGACATTCTAATGGATATGAAATAGTATTTCAAGCTTTTAATTTGCATTTTTCTAATGACCAATGATATTGAGCCTCTTTTCATGTATTTATTAGCTATTCAGACAGACACATGCAAACCTATACATACACACACACATACAGGGGCTGTCTGGAAAAAAGCACAGCCACTGTTAATATAAGAGAATGGTTTGCACAACATCTATGTAACCTGGCAGCCAGGGAGAGTGGACTGGAATGTTCATGCATGAACAGTGATGACTTCACTGTATAGTCAGGGGGGTCAGTAGATGCTGTTGAGTGAGCATGTGCACTGCGTGGCTGTTGCATTAAAAATGATTGAGCTAGTAGAGCAAAGAATGCACATCAAATTTTGCATTGAGTTTGAACACTCCTCCACAGAAACTATTTGGATGATTCAGAAGGCTGAAGTTATGGGCAACTGGTGATTGGCAACTTCATAACAACAACACACCCACTCTTGCATCACGCCTCATGCAGAGGTTTTTGGCAAAACATCAAATCACTCAGGTACCTCAGTCCCCCTATAGCCCAGATTTGGTGCCCTGTGACTTCTGGTTCCCCCTCCCCCTCCCAATACTAAAATTACCTTGGAAACGGAAGAGATTTTAGACCATTGATGAGATTCAAGAAAATATGACAGGGCAGTTGATGGTGACTGGGAGAACTATGTGAGGTCCTAAGGAGCCTACTTGAAAGGGGACTGAGGCATCATTGTTCTATGTACAATGTTTCTGTATCTTGTATCTCCTTCAAAGAATGTCTCTATTTTTCATATTGCATGGCTGGGTACTTTCCGGACAGACCTTGTATGTACACATACGTATACTTCTTTGGTGAGGATATTTTTAATGTGCCTAAATTAGTTGTTTTCTAACTTTTAAATAGTGAGAGTGTATCAGGCTTTTGACATTAATATAATGTTTGCTGTAGCTTTTTCATAGATACACTTTTATCAAGTTGACTAAGCTCCTTTCTTTTCTAGTTTGTTAAGACTTTTTTCTGTTTGTTTTTAATTATTAATGGACTTAGGTTTGTCAAATGGTTTTTTTCTGTATCTATTGATATGACTATATGGTTTTGTCTTTTAAATTGTACTTGTTCATGGTGTTTTTATATGTTGTTGCAATTGCTTTGCTAGCATTTTGCTGAGGACTTTGTGTCTGTGTTCATAAGGTCATTGGCCTGTAGTTTTCTATTCTTCTTTTATCTTCACCTGGTAGGTTGGAATTAGATAACATTGGCATCAAAAATCCAGTTGGGAATTGTTCTTTGCTTTTATAAAATTTAGAGGGGATCTTATAGTACTTGCATTATTTTTTCTATAAATAGGTCATAGTATTTGACAGGAAAACCATCCAGGTTTGGGCTTTTTATTTTGGAAACTTTTTTTTTTTTTTGGTTTTATATATATATATATTTTTAAATTAAATTTTATTTTAATTGTTGTTCTTATACAGTGTTCTGTTTTCTACTCCCATCCCGTCCCTCCGCCCCAGCCCTCCCCAGCTCCCTTCCATTTCCACCCCCCACCCCCAGCTTTTGTCCATATGTCTTTCATACTTGTTGCTCTAATCCCTTCCCCTTTTCCCTGGATATTCCTATCCCTCTCCTCTCTTGTTCTCAATTTTAGTGTCTTTGGTTATATTATGCTTGTTTGTTTGTTTTTTTGATTAGGTTCCTGTTAAAGGTGAGATCATATGGTATTTGTCTCTCACCTCCTGG
>PVKU01009031.1:24803-66546 GCA_004027475.1 Anoura caudifer | reverse complement strand
ATCATAAACAAAACAACAAACAACAAGTGTTGGAGAGGTTGTGGAGAAAAGGGGACCCTAGTACACTGTTGGTGGGACTGCAGACTGGTACAGCCACTATGGAAAGCAATATGGAATTTTCTAAGAAAACTAAAAATGGACCTACCTTTTGATCCAACAATTCCACTGCTAGGATTATATCCTGGAAACCGTGAAACATCAACCCAAAGGATCCTATGTACCCCAATGTTCATAGCAGCACAATTTACAATAGCCAAGTGTTGGAAGCAACCTAGGTGCCCATCAATAAATGAATGGATCAAGAAACTATGGTCCATTTCCACACTGGAATTCTATGCAGCAGAAAGAAAGAAGGAGCTCCTACCCTTCCCGACAGCATGGATGGAACTGGAGAGCATTATGCTAAGCGAAATAAGCCAGGAGGTTAGAGACAAATACCATATGATCTCACCTCTAACAGGAACCTAATCAAAAAACAAACAAACAAGCATAATATAACCAAAGACACTGAAATTGAGGACAAGAGAGGAGACGGATAGGAATATCCAGGGAAAAGGGGAAGGGATTAGAGCAACAAGTATGAAAGACATATGGAGAAAAGCTGGGGGGGGTGGAAATGGAAGGGATCTGGGGAGGGCTGGGGCGGAGGGACGGGATGGGAGTAGAAAACAGAAGACTGTATAAGAACAACAATTAAAATAAAATTTATTTTAAAAAAAGAAAGAATTCTGGAGTTTGGACCACAGGGCAAAAAAAGTTTCCTAAGTAACATAACTAAGACATAATTTAAGAAATTAAATATTTGGTTCTATTTATCAAAAAAAAAAAAAAAAAAGAAAATGGCTGTGCAAAGACACAAAGTTGGAAATTGTGTAGTGTCCTTGTGATGGTAAGGCATTGTGAGCATGAGTTTACCAGACAGCAGGCTGGAGGTACAGAAATAATGCTGAAAGTATCCTGAATATCATGTTATAGAGTTAGAAGTTTGTTCTGACATGTGTATTTCACTGCTGAGAACTCTCTATAAAACCTCCTGCCTCTGCACTTCTAAGCTTTCAGAACCATGTAGGGAGCCATAGACAGAGCAGGGCAGAATGTGGCCCCTGAACACTGAGCTGTGGCCATAGGCCACACACATGCTTCTCAGTTGCTGTGATCATGCCACTCTTCATTGGTAATCCCAGCTACAATTTTTCATTCTCTGTCTTCTTAGAAAAGTCAGAAGCACTTAGAAAAGTGCTTTCTAAAAGCTACTCTTGCTAACCAGTCAAACATGACTCTTCTTGTCAATGTGTCCAATGATCTTTGTTAAAGGATAAACTCCTTTCTATATACTGTGCCTGATTCCTAGAATCTTTCCACACTTTGCTCAATAATCACATCCTCAAGAAATAGCCTTTTGGTCTTGGTTAGGTGGCTGCTCCCAGAATTCCTCTGTTCAAAATGCTGAATATAAAGGCCTGTGGTTATAAGACTGCAAGTCTTTGGAAATAGCTTCCTTGCCATGCTTTGTATGTACTTGGTATGCATCTAGTCAACATTAAAGAACAATGAACAGATGAAATAGTGGCCCTCTGAGATACAAAAGGACTCAGCCCTGAGTGCACTGTCCAGATTTCAGGGATTCTCCACAGCCTCAATCAAATTGCTTCCAGCCTTAATATCCACCAATGGTAATTACAGATCAATAAAATAAAATCATCACTTGAATGGCACCAAAAGACCTAACTTAACTACTCATGAGCCATGTGACTATTGGCAAGTCACATGAGTGCTCTGAGCCCCTGTCCCTTCCTCTCTTATTGCACACAGTTTGAAGTTAAGTGTTCGGCACACATCTAGAAAGAATAAACTCTGTCCAAAATGCCCAGCATAAGCCATCACCACAGCCTTTCCTTTAGGAGTCTAAACCTTGGCAAAGACACAGTTCAAGCTTGTCTTATTGACACAGCTGAAATTAGAATATGGTTGCCTACCAGTCTATCTCAAAATGGGTCTTAACTAGGCCAAGATCATGTTATTTGGAGAGTATATCAATGGAAGAATTGTGGTTTGTTTTTTTTTTTAAAGAAACTTAGACAAAGTCACTTCTTTGCAGGGTTTAGGGTAGGGGTATTCTAGTACCCCTTTTGAGTGATCCTAGGCTAAGGCACACTTCCTGGGAAATAGTGAATCACTTTTCCCTCAGGTACTGTTAAGTGAAATGTTCCTCAGTTGGATAGATGTAACTCATTTCACAGATGTCATACAGATAAAGCACCACCTCAAAGAAACTGCTATACCAAGGCCATGGTTATAGATTGAATTGTGTCCTCTCAAAGAGCTATATTGAAGTCCTATCTCCAGTACCTGTGAATGTGATATTTTCAGATGTGATCAAATTAAGATAAGGGTGTTAGTATGGGCTTTAATCCAATGATTTGTTTCCTTATAAGATAAGAACAATAGATACAGACATAGATATGGAGGGGTACCAAGTGATGACAGAGGCAAAGACCGGGGTTATGCTGACTACAAGCCAAGGAACACCTGGAACCACCAGGAACTGGAAGAAGCAAAGAGGGATTTTGAGACTTTGGAGACAGTGCAGCCCTGTAAACACATTAATTTGCCTTCTGGCTTCCAGAACTATGAGAGAATCAATTTACATTGTTTTAAGCCATTCATTTTGTGGGGCACTATTATAGCAGCTCTGGGAAACTAACACAGCCAATTATAAGCACATAGAATGTTCTGCCCTTTCCATGGTTGAGCTCCCTGCTCTGTTGTGCTAGGTGAGCCATCCATTCTTAAGCTCCTCTACCTTGTAGTAGGGTTCTCTCTGCCTTTTTTTCCCACTTTCCCAGCATATTCTATGCCTTATCCCTCCTTCTGCCCCATGTACAGATCAGATAGAGCATGTCCCCAGAGATCTGCTCTAGCCTAATTTGTGTACATGCTCTTGTCATAGCTGATAACCCAGTGAGAGTCTGGCTTCATTTTTTAAGTAATATTTTTGCTCTCATCATTATTTAGTCTCTCAACAAATATTTATTAAGAACCTGATATATGATAGACACTGTTCCAGACCCCTGGGATTTAGCATGAACAAGAAAGACTTGTGGAGCTTATGATCTAGTGACTGTGGTGAGAAAGGAAAGGCAGAAGGAGAAGAGACAAGGCAAAAAATAAAAACATAAATAAATTACAAGATAATTTCTTGCCATGAGAAGCATTATCAAAAATAATGTAAAATATTGGGTAATGGAAAATGGCATATTTAGGAGAGTTCTCTCTGAATGACAGAGACATTCTGGGAAGTCCTGTCCAGACAGAGGGAATAGCTCCTGTAAGAGTCCTGAGGGAAGAACAAAGAAAGAGAGAACAATGAGGATAATTTGAGGATATATGCATTTGGAGGGGTATTTGTGTTGTTATTTTTCATCATTTTTAATTATGAAAAATAGAAATGTAAATTAAAAACTGAGGAAAAGAGTTTAAAAGTCAGCTTCAGTGATTTCCCCAGGGATGATAGCTAGAGCCATTTTGGGATGTTACCTTACAAGTCAGTCATTCCCAAAGTGTGGTCCCTGGACCAGAAGCTTCAGCATCACTTGGCAAGTTGTTAGAACTACAGACTATTGAATGAGAAACTCTGAGGGTGGAACTCTGCACTCTGTGTATTAAAAGATTCCTCCAAGTGATTTTGTTGCCAGCTAAAGTTTGAGAAGTGGTGTGATTGCTTCTAGCAGGGATCCATTAACTGCAACTAGGATGCATTTTGGAGAGGTAGAACAGAAGAGGTCAAACATTCATTGACCAATAGACCAGCTGTAAGAAAGGAGATGTATGTGTGTGTATACACACATGTACAAGACCACAGAAGATTGCCCCAGCAAGTTGGTGGAACACACAGGCAGATGAGATCCAACTGACAGACTTCTAGACATAGGTATGAAAGAACCTCATGAAGTTGTACAACTGGCAGTGAGCATCAGAAAAGCTTGTCATCAATAGCAGGTTGCTTCCAGGAGGAGGCTGGTTATACAAATCTTTAGAAAAGACACTAAGAAAGGCAGACAATCCCCTGAGAATATAAATGTTCTGGGGAGCAACAGTCTTCCATGGTAATACCCAGTACAGAGAAAAATGCAACAGTTGGATTACCAGAACTGGTAAATTCTTGCCTTGGACTGGACTAGCAGCAAAGCCAGTTCTGGTCTCCTTTGTGTGGGGCAGAACTCTCCACTTTCTTCCTGTCTCAACTCAGGATTGATTGTCAGACCCTGTGAGCTTGAGACAAGGTGTTTCTCTTCTATCCCAAAATATTAGCCCTTATTGTTGTCGCTGTGTAATTATATACCCCTTTATTGCCTGGCCCAATTATCATTGTTGCAGCTGGGTGCAGTTTGTAAGGTCTTTTACATGGCACCTCTCAGTTCTTGAGTAGCTCCCCTTGTCTCGAAATTCCAGGAAGTAAACAGACTAAATGAAGGCTCTAGATAGGTCTTTATGGAGTGCCATGATTTAGAATATAAAAACCTGATTTACTAGAGATTTCTCTAGGCTCTCAATCAGAATATTTTTATTATAATTTCACATAATTCTGACAGGATTCCAATCAGCTTTGAATCTGAAAATTAGAAGGTACAAAACAGGGTACTTTGAGGCACATAGGCTTCCAAAAGAAAAGAAATATCTAACTTGTTAAGGAAAGAAATTCAAAAACTAAAATTTAAGCTAACAAATTCTAAGGCCTTATTATATAGGAGAAAGAAATCTTCATAACATTCAATATTGGAACTGTGTTATAATGGTTTTTGAAAAATTAAGAAGAGGGAAGGTTACGATACATCTTCAGTGTATAAAAATATATAAAAATAGAGGACCTGCAAAATGGTGGCAAAAGGAGTTCAGCAGACCCTATCCCCAGCAAAATAACCATTTAACTGCAGAAAGTTACATGAAACAATTATTTAAAATTATAAATATTTTCCTAATGACATAAGAGGAAACTATTTGCCCATAGAAATCTACTAGGTCTTAGTAATAAGTGAGAATTCATGTTGTTTGAACCACAACCACCTCCCATCCCCACTCTCAGCTCAGTGTAATGGAAGCTCTACTAATTAATTATAAACTCATTAAGGGAATCAAAACAGTATGATAGAAAATATCCATTTAATAAAGATAATGCAGTAAAGGAGGAAGAAAGGAACAAAATAAATGAGGCCTATAGAAAACAAAAAGTAAAATGGGCTCTGGGTGGTGTGGTTTAGTTGGTTGGAGTATCGTCCTGTACACTGAAAGGTAGTGAGTTTGATTCACAGTGAGGGGACATACTGCAAAGGCAACCAATCAATGGTTCCCTCTCAAATCAATGTTTCCCCTTTTCTCCCCTCCTCTCTCTAAAATAAGAAAAGCAATAAAAATGTCCTTGGGTGAGAATTAAAAATAAAAATAAAATGGCAGTTATAAATTCCACCATATCAAAAATAATATCAAATTAGAATATATTGAATAATCCAATTGAAAGGCAGAAAGTACAAGACCAAATGAAAATGAAGATCTATCTATATGTTGGTACGAGAACAATTTTATATTTTTTTATTTACTTTATTTTTTAATTTTTTATTGTTGTTCAAGTACAATTATCTCCATTTTCACCCCACCATGATGCCTCGCCCCACCCATCCCCACCACCCATCATTGAACTTACCCCCTTTAGCTTTGTCCATGTGTCCTTCATACATGTTCCTTGATGGCCCCTTACATTATCCCCTATTATGCCTATCTCTCCTCCTCTCTGATTACTGTCAGAGTGTTCTTAATTTCAATGTCTCTGGTTGTATTTTGCTTGCTTGTTTGTTTTATTGATTAGGTTCCACTTATAGGTGAGATCATATGGTATTTCTCTTTCACCACTTGCCTTGTTTCATTTGGGATAATGCTCTCCAGATCCATCCATTCCATCGTGAAGGGCAGGAGCTCCTTCTTTCTTTCTGTTGCATAGTATTGCATTGTGAAAACGTACCATAGTTTTTTTATCTACTCATATACTGATGGGCACTTAGGTTGCTTCCAGCACTTTGCTATTGTGAATTGTGCTGCTGTGAAAAATGGGGTGCATAGGTTGTTTTGAATTGGTGTTTCAGGATTTCTCAACAGAAACACCCAAATCCAGGAGAGAATGGCAAGAAATATTCCAAATAATGAAAAATGCAGACTGGAGCAGCCACTGTGGAAAACAGTATGAAATTCCCTCAGAAAACTAAAACTGGAACTGCCTTTTGACCCAGCAATTCCACTTCTGGGAGTATATCCTAAGAACCCTGAAACACCAATTCATAAGAACCTATGCACACCAATGTTCATAGCAGCACAATTTACAATAGCCAAGTGCTTGGAAGCAACCTAAGTGCCCATCAGTAAACGAATGGATCTAATAAACTATTGTACATTTACACAATTGAATACTACACAGAAGAAAGAAAGAAGGAGCTCCTATCCTTTGTGACAACATGGAAGAAACTGGAGAGCATTATGAGAAGTGAAATAAGCCAGGTGGTGAGGGACAAATACCATATGATCTCACCTTTAAGTGGAACCTAAGCAGTAAAACAAAGAAGCAAGAAAACTATAACCAGAGACATTGAAATTAAGAACAAACTGACAGTAAACAGAAGAGAGGTAGGAGGAGACAATGGAGGGAAGGAGGGAAGGTTTTCAGGAACAGCTATAAAGGACAAATGGGCAATACCAAATGGGGGGTGGAAATGGGAGGGAAGGAAGAATGGCTGGGGTGGGGGGAGGGGTAGGGGTAAATGCTGACAACTGTACTTGAACAACAATAAAATAAGTTTTTTTTTAAAGGAGGAGGAGGAAGATGGTGGCGCAGTAGAAAGGAGCAAATTTCGCTTCCCCCTATACACAGGAGAATATTCTGGCCAATTTACATCGGAACGGAGCAAACAGCCATCAGAAACACAGCATAGTTGAAATCAGGAGATCAAAAACTGTAGTGGACACTGAAAAACCAGATGGTAAGGAGAGTACTTCAGAACAATAAGAGCCCAAGGGGCAGCGCAGACACCAGGGCCGGGTCTGAGGTCCGGGCTGGCTCTCGCCAGGCTTGCCACAAGATTAGGGAGGGAGCTGGGTCAACTGCTCCCTCCCCAGCCAAAGTTTTAGCGGCACTGGGATAAACCCAGTTGCTTGAAATCTCACAGAGAGGAGTTGGGGTCTCAGTGGCAGATAAGCTGGGGTGTGAACACCCATGCATATCCCAGGGAAGGACTGCATACCGGAGCTCGCCTGATTGTTGGTGGCAAGTGCCATTGGGACAGCTACACACCTGAGCCCCCAGGGCCTTTGACTCCCGGCACCTGAGGGAGAGCTGCAGGCCTGGGCTTGTGGGAGGCCGGTGCCCACGGGTCCTTTGGCTCCTGGCACCATTGAGACAGCCATGCTCCTGGGCTTGCAGGAGAGCCCGGCGCCCATGGGATGGCTGCTCACCTGAGCTCGCGGGACCTCCAGCACCCAGCACCATTGGAACAGGCGCGTGCCTGCTGGACGGCTATTCTGCTGCTCACCTGAGCTCGAGAGCCTCTGGCGCCATTGGAGCAGGCACACGCACGCGGGATGGCTGTTCGGCTGCTCGCCTGAGATCACGGAGCCTCCGGTGCCAGAGAGGCAGCCACATGCCTGAGCTCCCCATCCATCGGGGACGATTGCACAAGGATTGGCTCCTGTATGTGACCTCAGGTGGCTGCGAGATCATAGGCACCTGCATGCAACTGGGATAGGCACACCCATCCTCAGATCTTACACCTGAGGCCCTGGGCGGAGAGGCCCAGGGCTAGCTCTGAGGACAGTAGCGCAAAGATAGCTGAGCGCTGAACAGGGACAAAAGCAATACTGTCACCCCTAAACCATTGCACCAGCAAGACCAGAAACACCAGCTCAGCAAGATTGAAAACAGCAAGAGTTCTTGGGGTTTTTTAATTTTTTTTCTTTTTTCTTGTTGCTTTTTTCTTTTTTTCTGTTTTTCTCTTTTTAAATTTTAATTCTTTCTACCATTTTTATTATTTTTATCTTTTTAACGCCTCAACGCCCTTTGCTTTGAATATCTTCTTTCTTGCCTTATTCCTTCTTCCTTTCTTTCCAATTTTGTATCTTCTTTCTTCCTCTTATTTTCTCTTTCTTTCTTCTCTTCTTTCCTTCTTTTTTCTTTTTCTTTCTTCTCTTCTTTCTTCTCTTTCCATTTGTTCCTCTTTTCTCTTTTTAAATATCCACGACTAGGACACAAAACAAAACAAAACAAAACAGTAACAACAAAAAAACAACCTTGGAACTGTGAAAAAAACAGAGATGATCCCAAGGATGGGGCATTTCAACAGATAAGACAGTGGAAACTGTAAACACCAGGATACCTGAAGCAGACAACACCACTGAATCTCACAGGTATTCTACCACAGAAGTTCACACCATAAACCCAGGGAGCCAGAACAGATCAATTTAAGAAGTTAAGGCTAATAAGAAGAACCTCAAAAACAATGGGAAGACAAAGAAATACTGCCCAAATGAAAGGAAAGGAGGAAGCCCCAGAAAGAATGCTAAATGAATTGGAGGCAGCTCAGCTATCAGATTTTGAGTTCAAAACAATGGTTATCAGGAAGATCCATGAGCTCTCAATGAGCTACCAGAAACTACAGGGAAGCTATGATGAACTCACTGCCAACTATATCAACATGAAAAAGGAAATAGAAACTATCAACAAGGGCCAAGAGGAAATGAAGAGTACAATTTCTGAACTGAAGAACACAGTGGAAGGAATGAAAAGCAGAATTGATGAAGCAGAAGATCGGATTAGTCAGTTGGAGGACCAAGTAGGAAAAAAACACCCAGAAAGAGCAAGAAAAGGAAAAGAGGCTCAAAAAGAATGAAGAGGGATTAAGAGAAATGCAAGACAATATGAAACGTAATAATATTCATATAATAGGGATACCAGAAGGAGAAGAAGAAGAGCAAGGGATAGAAAACCTATTTGAAAAAGTAATGATGGAAAACTTCCCTATTTGATGAGAGAAAAAGTCACACCAATCCAGGAAACACAGAGAGTCCCAATCAAGAGGAACCCAAAGAGGCCCACTTCAAGGCACATCATAATTAAAGTAGCAAAATTCCAAGACAAAGAGAGAATCTTAAAGGCAGCAAGGAAGAAAAAGGAAGTAACATACAAGGGGGCTCCAATAAGGCTGGCAGCTGACTTCTCAATGGAAACACTCCAAGCCAGAAGAGAATGGCAAAAAATATTCCAAGTAATGAGAACCAAAGGCCTGAAACCAAGACTACTTTACCCAGCAAGGTTTTCAATCAAGATAGAAGGCCAAATAAGGAGCTTCCCAGACAAAAGAAGTCTCAAAGAACACACCTCTACCAAACCAGTTCTGCAAGACATGCTGAAGAGACTTTTCAGGAAAGGGAAGAAAACGAGAGAGAGACAGAGGAACATAGGTACGAAAATGGCAATGAATCAGTACTTATCAATAATAACCTTAAATGTAAATGGATTAAATGCTCCAATCAAAAGGCATAGAATAGCTGAATGGATAAGAAAGCATGACCCACACATATGTTGCCTACAAGAGACCCACCTCAGGACAAAAGACCTACACAGACTCAAAGTGAAGGGCTGCAAACAAATTTTCCAAGCAAATGGACAGGAAAAAAAAACGCCAGGGTAGCAATACTCATATCAGACAAAATAGACTTCAAAAGAAGAGCCATAAAGAGAGATCCAGAAGGTCACTTCATAATACTCAAGAAAAGAATCCAGCAAGAAGACATAAGCATTGTAAATATATATGCACCCAACATAGGAGCACCTAAATACATAAAAAAAAAAATCTTAGAGGACTTCAAGAAAGATATTGACAGCAATACAATTATAGTAGGGGATTTTAACACCTCATTGTCAAAAATGGACAGATCTTCCAAACAAAAAATCAACAAATATATTGTGGCATTGAACAACATTCTGGATGAAATGGGATTAACTGATATATAGAGAGACCTTCATCCCAAAGAAACTAAATACACATTCTTTTCTAATGCACATGGAACATTTTCAAAGACAGACCACATGATAGGACATAAAACAAGCCTCAACAAATTCAAGAAAATTGAAATCATACCAAGCATTTTCTCTGACCACAAGGTACTGAAACTAGAAACCAAGCCTGATGGCAAAAACCCAAAATCCTCAAAATTATGGAGATTGAATAGCATGCTATTAAACAATGAATGGGTCAAGAATGAAATTAGGGAAGAAATCAAAAAGTTTCTGGAATCAAATGAAAATTAACTCACAACAACCCAAAACTTATGGGACACAGTGAAGGCAGTCCTCAGAGGGAAATTCATAGAGATATAGGCCTACCTAAAAAGGATAGAAACATTTCAAACAAACAACTTAACCCTACACCTACAAGAACTTGAGGAACAACAACAAAGACAGACCACAGCAAGTAGAAGGAAGGAAATAACCAAGATCAGAGCAGAATTAAATGACATAGAGACTAAAAGCACAATTCTAAGGATTGATGAATCCAGGAGCTGGTTCTTTGAAAAGATAAACAAAATTGACAAGCCTTTAAGCAGGCTCATCAAGAAAAAAAGAGAGAGAACCCAAATAAACACAATCAGAAATGAAAGAGGACAGATTACAACTGACACCACAGAAATACCAAGCATTGTAAGAAGTTATTATGAAGAACTATATGCCAAGAAATTTGAAAACCTAGGTGAAATGGACAAGTTTCTAGAAAAATATAATATCCCAAAACTCAACGAGGAAGAAGCAGAAAGCCTGAACTGACCAATAACAGCAGAGGAAAGAGAAGCTGTAATCAAGAAACTCCCAACACACAAAAGCCCTGGACCAGATGGTTTCACAGGAGAATTTTACAAAGCATTCAAGGAATAGATAATCCCTATCCTTCACAGACTATTCCAAAAAAATCGAAGAAGATGGAAAACTCTCAAACTGTTTTTATAAAGCCAGCACCATCCTAATCCCCAAACCAGATAAAGACACAACAAAAAAAGAAAACTTTAGGCCAATATCGCTGATGAACATAGATGCTAAAATTCTCAACAAAATAGTGGCAAACCGCATTCAACAATACATTAAAAAGATCATACACCATGACCAAGTGGGATTCATCCCAGGGATTCAAGGTTGGTTCAACATTCGCAAATCAGTAAATGTAATACATCACATACACAAAAGCAAAGACAAAAATCACATGATCATATCAATAGATGCAGAAAAAGCATTTGATAAGGTACAGCACCCATTTATGATAAAAACACTCAGCAAAGTGGGAATGGAGGGAGCATTCCTCAACAAAATCAAGGCCATATATGAGAGACCTACAGCCAATATCATATTCAATGGACAAAAATTAAAATCGTTTCCACTAAGATCAGGAATAAGACAAGGTTGTCCACTTTCACCACTTCTATTCAATATAGTATTGGAAGTCTTAGCCACAGCAATTAGACAAGAAAAGGAAATAAAAGGCATCCAAATTGGAAAGGAGGAAACAAAGCTATCACTGTTTGCAGATGACATGATAGTGTACATAGAAAATCCTATAGACTAGGCCAAAAAGCTGCTTGACCTAATAAATAAATTTGGCCAAACAGCAGGATACAAAGTCAATATTCAGAAATCAAAGGCATTTTTGTATACCAACAATGAAAGAGCAGAAGGTGAAGTCAAGGAAAAAATCCCATTTGATATACCAAAAAGAAAAATAAAATATGTAGGAATAAACCTAACCAAGGAAGTAAAGGATCTATACTCAGAAAACTACACAACACTGAAGAAAGAAATTAAGGAAGACACAAACAAATGGAAACGTATACCGTGTTCATGGATTGGAAGAATTAACATCATTTAAATGTCCATACTACCCAAAGCAATTTACAGATTCAATGCAATACCTTTCAAATTACCAATGGCATATTTCACAGATATAGAACAAACACCTCAAAAATTATATGGACTCATAAACGACCTCAAATAGCTGCTGCAAATTTGAGAAAGAAGAGCAAAGTAGGAGGGATCACAATACCTGACACCAGACTGTATTACAAGTCCACTGTAATCAAAACAGCCTGGTACTGGCACAAAAACAGGAACATGGACCATTGGAATAGAACAGAGAGCCCAGAAATAAACCCAATTCTCTATGGTCAATTAATCTTCGACAAAGAAGGCAGCAACATAAAATGGAGTAAAAGTAGCCTCTTCAACAAGTGGTGTTGGGAGAACTGGACAGCTGCATTCAAAAAAATGAAACTTGAACACCAACTTACAGTATACACAAAAATAAATTCAAGGTGGATAAAAGATTTAAATATAAACCATGACACCATTAAAGTCCTAGAGGAGAACATAGGCAGGAAAATTTCAGACATTTCATGCAGCAACATTTTTACTGATATCTCCCCTAAAGCAAGGGACATAAAGAAAGAATAAACAAATGGGATCTCATTAAAATAAAAAGCTTCTGCATGGCTAAAGAAAACAGTATTAAAATAAAAAGAGAACCAAGTGTATGGAAAAATATATTCACCGATGATACTTCAGACAAGGGTTTAATCTCCAAAATATATAAAGAACTTACAAGACTCCACTCTAAGAAGATAAGCAACCCAATTAAAAAATGGGCAAAGGACATGAACAGACACTTCTCCAAGGGGGACATGCAGAGGATCCAGAGACACATGAAAAGATGCTCAATATCGCTTGCTATCAGAGAGATGCAAATTAAAACCACAATGAGATACCACTTCACACCTGTCAGAATGGCCATCATAAATAAAGCAACAAACAACAAGTGTTGTAGAGGTTGTGGAGAAAAGGGAACCCTAGTGCACTGTTGGTGGGATTGCAGAATGGTACAACCACTATGGAAAGCAGTATGGAACTTTATAAGAAAACTAAAAGTGGATCTATCTTTTGACCCAGCAATTCCACTGCTAGGATTATATCCTAAAAACCCTGAAATACCAATCCAAAAGAATCTATGCACCCCAGTGTTCATAGCAGCACAATTTACAATAGTCAAATGTTGGAAGCAACCTAGGTGCCCATCAGTAAATGAATGGACCAAGAAACTTTGGTACATTTACACAATGGTATTCTATGAAGCAGAAAGAAAGAAGGAACTCCCCTTCACGACAGCATGGATGGAGCTGGATAGCATTATGCTAAGTGAACTAAGCCAGGCAGTGAAAGACAAATACCATATTATCTAACCTTTAACTGGAACCTAATCAAAAAAACAAACAAACAAGCACAATATAACCAAAGACACTGAAATTGAGAAGGGGTTGATAGTCATCAGAGGGGAGAGGAGAGGGAATTTCAGGGGGAAAGAGGAAGGGTTTGGAGCAACAAGTATAAAGGTCACATGGACAAAAACTAGCAGGGGTGGAAATGGGAGGGGGGTGGGGAGGGCTGGGGCAGTGGGCTGAATGGGAGCAAAAGACAGAAAACTGTACAAGAACAATTAAAATAAATGTTTTTTTTTTAAAAGAGGCCTGCAACCAAGACTTCTCTACCCAGTGAGCTTCTCAATTAAAATGGAAGGCAAAATAAGGAGATTCCCAGACAAAAGAAGGTTAAAAGAGCACACCTCCACCAAACCAGCACTACAAGATATGATAAAGGGACAAGATACACTTTAAGTTGAGAGATACCAATAGGCTACAAGTAAAAGGATGTAAAAAAGCATGCTATGCAAATAGCAACAATAAGAGATCTAGCAAGGCTATACTAATATCAGAAAATATATACTTTAAGGTAGAAAAATGTTATTAGTGATAAAGCAAGAAATTTTGTAATAATAAAAGGGTCAATCTACCAAGATACCATAACAGTTATAAGCATAGACATAACAGAGCCCCAAGATAGATAAATAAAAAATTGACAAAACTGAAGGGAAAATTAATGATTGATAACAACACCAGGAGTCTTCAATACTCTCCTTTCAATAAAGCATAGGATAACTAAGCAAAAGATCAAAAATCATATAGATTAGAAAATACTGCAAATTAACTAGACATAAAAGACATCTATGAAACAATCCATCCAACTATAACAAAAACTGTGTCCTTCCCAAGTTGGCATAAAACTTTCCTAAGGATTTGCTAGGCCATAAAACAAGTTTCAGTAAACTTAAACAAATTGAAATCTATACAAAGTATTTCTCTGACCACAGTGAAATAAAGTTGTAAGCCAATAACATAAAAAATGGAAAATTTACAAATATGTGAAAATTATATAGCATATTATTAAATAACCTGTGAGCCAAACAAATCAGTGGGGAAATTAGAAAATAATAGAGATGAATTAAAGATACAACATAGAAACATGTATTAAATGCAGCTGAAGCAGTGCTTGGGGGGATTTTTATAACTGTAATTGCCTATAAATTAAAAAAATTCAAATCAGTAAATTAATATTTCATCTAAGAAACTGGAATCATTGAAATAAAGAACAAACCTGCTGGCAAGAAGAAGGAGGGGTGGGGATAATGGGGAAAAGAAAGGGAAGGGTTATCAAGGAACATGTATGGACTCATGGACAAAGTCAAAGGGGAATAGGATTGAGGGTGGGAGGTAGGGATGTGTGGAGCAGGAGAGAGATGTGGTAGGAAAATGGAGACAACTGTACTTGAACAACAATAAGAAAATAAAATAAGCCCTGCCTGCTGTGGCTCAGTGGATTGAGCTCCAGCCTGTGAACCAAAGGGTCACTGGTTGGATTCCCAGTCAGGGCACATGTCTGGGTCATGAGCAAGGTAGGGGGCATGTGACAGGCAACCACAAACTGATGTTTCTCTCCATCTTTCTCCCTCCTTTTTCCTCTCTCTACAACTAAATTAATAAAATCTTTTAAAATAAAAAAATAAAATAAAATATGGCACATATATGTAAAATGGGATATTGATTAACAATAAACAGGAATAAAGTTTTAATGATAGATGGTACAAAGTAAATGAACCATGAAAACATGCTTGGTGAAAGAAGTCAGTAACAAAAGAACACAAAATCTATGTTTCTTTAACATAAATAATTCAGAAAAAGCAAATCTACAGAGATGGAAAGTAAATTATTGGCATACAGTATATGGACATTAGGGAAGATTGGGAGTGACTGCTAATGGATAGAATTTCTTTTGGGAATGGTACAAAATTAGATTTTGATGATAGGTGCATAATTTTGTTAATATACTAAATTATTAACTATATGATCTAAATGGGTTAATTGTATAATATGAGGTTTATATCTCGATAAAGCTGTTAAAAATAAAAAAAGTGTGGAGATGTGTATTAGGTTTTGATCTAAACTGATGAGTAAAGAAAGGTTATTGCTTCCAGTTAATATGGTAGAGTAAGTAAATGTGGTACTTGTTCCTCCCACAACCACGTCAAAATTACAAGTAAATTATAGAGCAACCATCAATCAGTAAGGACCACCTGAAAGTTAGCTAAATACAGGTATATAACTAATTTACAAAATAATATAACTAAGGATATAAAAATAAGTCACATCAAGACAAGTAAAGGGATATTATAAGAAAACATGGTGGTGGAGTAGATGGAAGCTTCATCCACTTGCTCCTGCCTCCAATCTGGATTTTCAGCTCAACTTCCCAACAATCAACCTGAACAATCAACTGAAACCTGGCTGATATGAAATTTTGAAGCTAAGAAGTACAGAAGTTGCTTCATAGACACTAGTAATAAGGGTTTAAACATGGACAGGGAAAGACAATATGCACAGCTGCTGTTGCAGCTGAGAGACCAGATATAAATTGTGACTTCAGAGCTACTTCCCATTAGGAACCAGGGGCTATAACGTCACACAAAGATCCCCAGCTGACAGCAATAGAGACTGGAAGAGGAGACTGTGTGGCATCTGGTGGTGGAAATTAGTGAGGATCCATCAAGCCTGTAAGATTCATGAAGCACACTCTTTGTTTTAAGCACTCCCATTGTTTTAGTGCCAACCTGGAGAGCTCAAGATAGAGGATCAAAGTTCTGGAGAAACCATGTTGCTGCCCTCAGATTTCATGGAGGTGCTTACAGACTGAAGCCAGAAGTGACTTTGAGGGACCTTCTATTTCCTGGGGAGATTTTGTGCAGTGACTCAGACACTCACTTAGCTGTGTGACTGGTAAGAGGGGCTGAAACATGCAGAATAACCCTGTGAACAGCTTCTGTGATGGCTGAGAGACCAGATAGGAATTGCAGTTGCAGAACTCCTTCCCCTTAGGAGCAAAGGGTCATAACCCCACATAGGGATCCCAAATACACAGCACTAGAAACAAGAAGAGGAGACTGTGTGACATCTGGCAGTGGAATCAATGGGGTCCCACTGTGTGACTGAGACTCAGAGTAAACACTTTCAACATGAAGTGCTTCTATTGTTGCAGCACCAGTATGAAGAGTTCTTGATACAGTCACAGATGGCTGCACCATGATGGAGGACCACAATGCTGCACTTGGGTCCCTTCAGGCTATAACCAGCATTGACCGTAAGGGGCCTTCTATTTGCTGGGGAGGCATAACTCAGTAGCTTGGGAAGGAGGACCAGTCTTCCCCTTTGCGAGTGCACAAATGGCATCCTGTCCCATCTTTGGGGCACTCCTGCAGTTTTCACAGTTGTGGCAGGTTATGCTGGGATTTCAGTCACTCTCCTGCTGACACTAGCTGCGTGGAAAGATCAGGGTGCAGTGTAAAAAGAGAACTTTGGGCCACACCCAGCTCATTTTCACAGTGAACAAGGTACTGCACATAGTTAAGAGTTGCTGTGGCAATTCAACCAGAAACAGACAATCTGGTTCAACACTGGCATGGGTCAGAGTAGCCAGTGGACAGAACTGTGAGCTGTGTGGTCATAGCTGCTAACCCAGAGGGGAGAGTGGAGGGGGCAACAGGAGAAAGAAGGGGAAGGGTCATCAAGGAACATGTATAAAGGACCCATGGACAAAGATAATGGTAGGGGAAGACTGAATGTAGGAGGTGGTAATGGGTAGGGAGGTGGAGAGGAATGGCAGGAAATGGGTACAACTGTAATTGTACAATAAAAAAAAAAACTTGAAAAGATATTTAACCAGAGACATTGACATTAAAAACAAACTGACAGTAACCAGAGGGGAGGTGGGAGGGAATAATGGGGGGAAGGATTTTCAGGAACATCTATAAAGGACACATGGACAAAACCAAAGCGGGGTAGGATCAAGGGTGGGAAGTGTGGATGGCTGAGGTGGGGGTTATTTGTAGGGGGAAAATGGAGACAACTGTACTTGAAAAACAATAAAACAAGTTAAAAAAGATATATGATAAATATATAAAGTAAATATCAGTGGATTCTAAGGAAGATATCAACAACCACAGTCATAATAGGGGGTTATAACACCCATTCTTATTAATACATTTTTATTCCAGACAAAAAAAATCAACAAGAAAATAGTGACATTAAACAACACACTAGATCATATGGATTTAATTGATATTTTCAGAGCACTTTACCCCAAAGCAGCAGAATATACACCTCAAGTGCACAGAGATCATCCTCAAAGATAGGCCAAATCTTAGGTCACAAATCTTTTAAATTTAATCTTTACTGTATATTTTCCATTACCATTTAATCCCTTATACCCCCTCCTCCCAGCAATCACTACACTGTTGTCCATGTCCATGATTCTCTTTTCCCTTTTGCTTAATCTCTCCATTCTGTAACCAACCCCATGACTACCTGTCATCTGCTCTCCATCTATGAGCCTGTCCTCATTTTCCTTGTTAGTTCAGTGTTTTTCATTAGATTTCACATACAAGTGAAATCATGTGATATTCATCCTTTTCTGACTGGCTTATTTCACTTAGCAAAATGTTCTCCAGCTCACTCCACACTGTTGCAAATGATAAAACACACCTTTTTTATGGCTGAGTAGTTTTCCATTGTGTAGATGTCCCAGTGTTGTTTTCTCCACTCATCTATTGATGGAAACTTGGGCTGCTTCCATATCTTGGTGATTATAAGTAAACTGAAGTGAACATAGGGTGCTTATGTTCTTTTGAATTAGTGTTTTGGGGTCCTTCAGATATATTCCCAGAAGTAGGATCATTGGGTCAAAAGGCAGATCCGTTTTTAAATTTCTGAGGTTTCTCCATACTACTTTCCACAATGGCTGCCCCAGTCTGCCTTCCCACCAACAATGCAAAAGGGTTCCCATTTCTCCAAAACCTTGCCAGAATTCATTGTTTGTTGATTTATTGATGCTAGCAATTCTGACAAGTGTGCAATTGTATCTAATTGTGGTTTTAATTTGTATTTCTCTGATGATTAGTGACATTGGGCATCTGTTCATATGTCTATTGGCCATCTGTATATCCCCTTTGGAGAAGTGTCTATTCAGGTCCTTTGTGTATTTTTTAATTGGGTTGGTTTTTTGGTTTGGTTTATAAATACTTTATAAATTTGGGATATTAACTCCTTATCAGATGTATTGGTGAATATATTCTTCCATTCTGTGTGTTCTCTTTTTATTTTGTTGATGATTTCCTTAGTGGTACAAAACTTTTTAGTTTGATGAAGTCTTGTTTGTTTATTTTTTTTCTTTTGTTTCCCTTGCCCAGAGAGAGATATCTGGAAAAAAAAATTACAATGAGAAATGTTGGAGATTTTGCTGCCTAAGTTTTCTTCTAGGATTAATGGTTTTCAGTGAAATATTTAAGTCTTTGATCCATTTTGAATTTATTCTTATGTGTGAGGGAAGAAGGTGGTCTAGTTTCATATTTCCACATGTATCTGTTCAATTATCTCAACACCATTTATTGTATAGACTATCTTTAGTCCACTGTATGTCCTTGCTTCCTCTGTTGAATATTAATTGACTATAAAGATATGGGTTTATTTCTGGGCTCTCTATTCTGTTCCATTGATCTATGTGTCTGTTTTTATGCCAGCACCATGCTATTTACATTATTACAGTTTTGTAGTACAGTTTGATATTAAGTCACATGATTCCTCCAACTTCATTCTTTTTAAGATGGTTGTTGCTAGTCAAGGATTTTTGTGGTCCCATATACATTTTTGAAATATTTGCTCTAGTCCTGTGAAATGTGTCATTGAAATATTGATACAAATTATGTTGAATCTCCAGATTGCTTTGGGTTGTATGGAAATTTTAATGATGTCAATTCTTCCAGTCCATGACTACAATGTGTGCTTCCACTTATTTGTGTCTTCTTCAACTTCTTTCTTCAGTATCTTATAGTTTTCTGAGTACAGGTCTTTTACATCCTTGGTTAGGTTTATTCCTTGATATATTATTCTTTTTGCACTAATTGTGAATGTACCTGTTTTCTTAACTTCCCTGTTAGTTCATTATTGACACACAAAAATGCAACTGATTTCTGGATTTTTGCTACTTTACTGAATTCATCTGTTAGTTCTAGTAATTTCTTGCTGGAATCCTTGGGGTCCTCTATGTACAGTATCATGCCATCCTCAAATAACAGATTTACTTCTTCCTTCCAGGTTGGAAGACTTTTATTTCTTCTTCTTCTCTGATTGCTTTGACTCTGACTTCCAGTACTACATTGAATAAGAGAGGTGAAAGTAGACACCCCTGTCTTGTTCTCAATTTTAAAGGAAACTCTTGTAGTCTTTGCCTGTTATATAATCCTGGCAGTAGGTTTGTCTTATATGGCTATTATTATGTTTAGGTGTATCCCTATATTCCCACTGTTCTGAGAGACTTTATCATAAATTGGTGCTGGATTTTATTGTATGCTTCTTCTGCATCAATCCTGAACATAATATTAGCAATCCAAATATAGCAATGCATCAAAAAATCATACATCATAGTCAAGTGGGATTTAGTCCAGGAATGCAAGTAGATAGAACATTTACAAATCAATAAATCTGTAACAAAATTACAAAAAAAATTTGTAACACATAAACAAAATTAAGGATAAAAAGCACAAAAGAAGTCTTAACAAATTCAATAAAATGGAAATCATATCAAGCATCTTCTCAGATCACAGTAGCAATAAATTAGAAATCAACTTAAATAAAAAGACTCAAAGATATTGAAATACATGGAGGCTAAATAGAGGAAAAGATGGTCACAAAGTAAATGGGAACTGAGTCCACTTGCTCATTCACACAACTGGGACACTTGGCTAAATCCAAAAAACAAAATGAACAGCCAAAATAGTTTTGGTTGATATGAAGTTTGGAAGCCAAAATGTGCAAAGGATATGTCAAAATGGGTGGTAAGATTTTATAGGTGGGTGAGGAAGGTCCACAGGTATGACACCAGAAACCTCAGGCTGCCACGAGGAAAGCATCAGAGGAGAGCTGGATCAGTGAAAGCAGCCTAGTGGCTCCCTCCCCTTCCAGGGCAGTGACATCCCACACCCCCACCAGGAAGGACTTGAACACATAAAGTGTTTGGAGGTGTGAGGAGGTAGCAAGCATACACTGCAGGACATGCACCCAAGCTGAGACTACAGTGGCAGGCTGGAATGGTACCAGAGAGTGAGGGTGATCCTGATGACACCTGTAGCTGGGAAAAGAATTGGGCTTCTACTGGCCATGACTGAGATATTCTCTGGACTTGTGAGTTGGAGTGTGTGGAAAGGTGGGAAGTGGCTTGGAGCAGCAGTGGTACCAACAGAGATTTGTTTTCAAAAGGGGAACTAAGACTCACTGGGCAGGGACTTTGTATAGCTGCCAGACAGAAAAAGGAAGGGCAATTGTGGGCAAGATTTGCTCTTACTCAGTAGCCCTCATGGATTGATCAAGATCAGTGGTGTGCAGGGTAAGGTGGCTTATCTTATTGGCCCTAGCCCAGCACAACATGGAGTAGAGAGTGAGGGCTGCACAGTGCTCTGAGGGCATTGGCTGGAAGCTGGGCACCTGTGATTGTTGTAGCCCAGACCGAGTCCAGACAAAGGGGGAAAGAACATACAATGGGGAAAAAATCACCTCTTCAATAAATGGTGTTAGGAGATCTGGACAAATACATGCAAAAGAAAGAAAAAGAAAGAAAGAAAGAAAGAGAGAGAGAGAGAGAGAGAGAGAGAGAGAGAGAGAGAGAGAGAGAGAGAGAAAGAAAGAAGGAAAGAAAGAAAGAAAGAAAGAAAGAAAGAAAGAAAGAAAGAAAGAAAGAAACTTGACCACCAACTTACACCATACAACAAAATAAACTCAAGATGGATAAAAGACTTAAATATAAGGTGTGACAACATAAAAATACTAGAGGAAAACATAGGCAGGAAAACTTCAGATATCCCATACAGCAATATTTTTGCCAATATATCTTCTAGAGCAAGGGATACAAAGGAAAGAACAAACAAATGGGAATACATCCAATCAAGAAGCTTCTGCCCAGCTAAAGAAACATCAACAAAATGGAAAAGGAGCCAACTGTATGGGAAAATATATTTGCCAATAATACCTTAGACCAGAGTTTCATCTCTAAAATATATAAAGAACACACATGACTCCACACCAAGAAGACAAATAACCTAATTAAAAACTGGGCAAAGGACCTAAAGAGACATTCCTCCAAGGAGGACATACAGAGGGCCCAGAGACACATAAAAAAGGCTCAACATCACTAACCATCAGACAGTTGCAAATTAAAACCACAATGAGATACCACTTGACACTAGTCAGAACAGACATTATTAAAAAATTGACAAACAAGAAATGCTGGCCAGGTTGTGGAGAAAAAGGAACCCTACTGCTCTGTTGGGAATGCAAACTGGTGCAGCCACTGTGGAAAACAGTATGGAATTTTCTCAAAAAAACTAAAGATGGAACTTCCTTTTGATCCAGCAATCCCACTGCTGGGACTATACTCCAAGAATCCTGAATCACTAATTCAAAAGAACCTATGCATCCCCATGTTCATAATAGCATTATTTATAATAGCTAAGTGTTGGAAACAGCCTAAGTTCCCATCATTTACTGACCCACAACCAAAAATCCATGGGACACAGGGAAAACATTCCTAAGAGGGAAGTGAAGAGCACTATAGGTATACCTCTAGAAACAACAAAAACCTCAAATATACAATCTAACCCTAGCTTTAAAAAAAAAAACTAGAAAAACAACAATAAACAAAACCTGGAACATATAGAATGAAGTAAATAATCAAGATAAGTGCAGAAATAAGTAACAGAGAGATTAAGGTAATATACAGAAGATCAATGAAACCAGGAGTTGGTTCTTTGGGAAAAAAAAAAGACTGACAAACCATTAACCAGGCTCATTGAGAAAAAGAGGGGACTGAAGTAAATAAAAGCAGAAATGAAAGCAGTGAAATGACAATGGACATCGCAGAAATACAAAATATTGTAAGAAATAACTATGAACAATTATACACCAAGTATCTGATAATGTGGGTGAGATGGATAAATTTTGCCCTGGCTGGCATAGCTCAGTGGATTGAGCTCGGGCTGCTAACCAATGTGTTGCTTGTTCAATTCCGAGGCGGGGCACATGTCTGCAGGCCAGGTCCCCAGTCGGGGCCATGTGAGAGGCAACCACACACTGATGTTTCTCTCCCTCTCTTTCTCCCTCCCTTCCCCTCTCTAAAAACAAACAAACAAATAAATAAATAAATAAATAAATAAACAAACAAATAAATAATCAATCCTTAAAAAAAGAAATGGATGAATTTCTAGAAAGATACAATCTTTCTTCCAAAATTGAATGAGACAATCAGAAAACCTCAATACACTAATAACAATGAATGAAAATTAAAGTAGTAATCAGACTTTCTCAGCAAACAAAAGTCCTGGACAAGATGGCTTTATAGATGATTTTTACCAATCATTCAGGGAAGCAATAATATCCATCTTTTTAAAACTCTTCTGAAAATTTCAAGATGAGGGAAGACCTCCAAGCTCTTTTATGAAACCAGCAGTATCCTAATTCCAAAACCAGAAAAAGATGCAAAAAAGAAAGAAAACTATAGGTCAATATCTCTGATGAACATAGATGCTAAAATCCTTAACAAAATATTAGTAAACCAGATCTATCAATTCATTAAAAAGATAATACACCAAGATCAAGAGAGATTTATCCCAGGAATGTAAGCTTGGTACAATATCTCCAAACCAGTAAATGTGATACATCATATTGGCAAAGGGAAAGATAAAAATCACATGATCATATCACCAGATGAATAGAAAGCATTTGAAAAAATTCAGTACTCATTTATGGAAAAAATTCTCAGCAAAGTGGGAATAAAGGAATCACATCTCAACATAATAAAGACCATACATGAAAATCCTACACCCAACATAATTCTCAATGGGAAAAAACTAAAATCATTCCCCTTAAGATCAGGAACAAGACAGGGATGTATACTTTCACCACTCTTGTTTAACATTGTACTAGAACTGCTAGCCACAGTGATTAGACAAGAAGAAACAAAATGGATCCAATGAGAAAGGGAGGAAGGAAAACTGTCATTATTTGGAGATGAAATGATATTCTATACGGAAAACACTAAAGACTCCACAAAAGACTATGACACCTAACAAATAAATTCAGCAAAGTAGCAGGATACAAAATCTTTACTCAGAAGTTAATAGCATTTTTATATACCAATAATTAACTATCAGAAAAAGAAAACAAAACAAAAAAAAAAAAAACATTTACCATTGTGACAAAAAAAAATAGCTTGGAATAAATTTAACCATGGAGGTAAAAGACCTGTACTCAGAAAACTATAGGACACTGAAGAGAGAAATTGAAAATACAAATAAGTGGAAGCATATGCCCCTATGGCATATGGATTCATGGATTGGAAGAATTAACATCATTAAAATGTTCATAGCACCCAAAACAATCTATACATTCAATGCAATTCCTATGAAAATACCAATGGTATATTTCACAGATTTAGAACTTTATAAAATTCCAAAATTTTTGGTAGAACCAGAAAAGACCCTGAATAGCCCCAACAAAGTTGCAAAAGAAGAACAAACTTGGAGGTATCACAATACCTGATATCAAACTATATTATGAGGGCATTATCAAAACATTCTGGCACTGGCATATGAACAGACATATATATCAATGGAGCAGAACAAAGAGCTCAGAAATAAACCTATGCCTTTATAGTCAATCAATATTTGACAGAGTAAGCAAGAGAATACATGGGGCAAAGCCAGTTTCTTCAATAAATGGGGATGGGGAAGCTGGACTGGTACATGCTAAAAATAAAATAAAAAATAAGACTAGACCACCAACTTACATCATACACAAGAATAAACTCAAAAAGGATAAAAGGCTTAAATGTAAGTCATGAAACTAAAAAATCCTAGAAGAAATTATCAACAGTAAAATCTCAGATATCTCTCATAGCAATATCTGCCAATATATCTACTCAGGGAAGTGAAACAAAACATAAAATAAACAAATAGGATCACATCAAATTAAAAAGCTTCTGCACATCTAAAGAAATCATCAGTAAGATCACATGGAGGGTTAGCAACAGGGGAGTGGGAGGAAGAGAGAGGAGGAAAGGTACAGAGAACAAGTAGCATAGACAGTGGGTAGAAAATAGACAGGGGGAGGGCAAGAATAGTATGGGAAATGCAGAAGCTAAAGAACTTATGACACATGGACATGAACTAAAGAGGGGGAATGTGGGTGGGAGGGGGTGTGCAGGGTGGAGGGGAATGCAGGGGGAAAATGGGACAACTATAATAGCATAATCAATAAAATATATTAAAAAAACAAAAAAAGAAAAAGAAAAGGGAACCCATTGTATGGGAGAACATACTCACCAATGATACATCCATCAAGGGTTTAATCTCAAAAATATACAAAGAACTAATACAACTCAACACCAGAAAGACAAAAAATCCAATTGAAATATGAGTAAAAGTCATGTATAGACATTTCTCCATAGAGGACATGCAGATGGCCCATAGACATATGAAAAAATTCTCAACATCTCTAATTATCAAAGAGATGTAAATTAAAACCACAATAAGGTATCACCACATACCTGTCAGAATGACTAATGTCAATAAGTCAACAAACAAGTGTTAATGAGGATGTAGAGAAAAGGGAGCTCTAGTGCATTGTTGTTGGGAATGCAAATCGTTGCAGTCAGTGTGGGAAAAAACATGTCATATTCTGAAAAAATTAAAAGTGGAACTCCCTTTTGGCCCAGCAATTCTTAAAATACCAATGAAAACACACAAAAAAAATGTATGCATCCCTATGTTCATAGCAGTGCTATTCACAATAAACAAGATCTAGAAACAGCTTAAGTGCCCATCAATAAATGAGTGGATAAAGAAGCTGGCGTAAACAATAAAAATGAAAAGACTGGTAAAGAGGGTGGAGCTATGTATTGGGCTGGACCCACACCCACATGTGGTAGTTGAAAATACGGAGAAGTATCTTGACTGAAGAGGTCCCTCTGAGGGGTTCAGCCCCATACCAGGGTCCCTAAACCAGGGTTTAAGTGTCAGGAAGTGAAGCTCCCATAAATTCTGGCTGTGAAAACTAGTGGGGATTGTGGCTGAGTGAGACAAAAGGCTTTTAGAATCCTAGTTGTTACTTTTTAAGGGCCCACATAAGGACCTATGAGGACTCATTCATTCTGAGCTCCGGAGATGGGCAGAAGCTTGAAAGGCTCCAGGAATATATGGAGAGGAACTTAAATTCCTGATATCAGGGTCAAAACTGGGGTGGCTGCTTCCTGACAAACAAAAGTTCTGGCAGAGGCTATTGCTCCTTCCTGAGTCCCACCCCCACAAAACCAGTCTTATCTGAGACTTCAATAACCTGGTTATCATTGTTTGTACCACCCTGGTGATTCCCTGAGACAGCACAGCACCTCAACCAATTTTTGAGCCCACCCAAGTTGCTTTCAGTGGGTATTCCATATAAATTTCCTGTCTTGGCTCAAAAGGGGACTTTCCTAAAATTGCTCAAACAAGCAACATCCAGCCTTGATGTGCCCCATACCTCTTGCTAAGCAGCTCCAAGCCCGGCACTGGAGGCACCAGGCCTCAATATTCAGCTTGATCTCACCCTGGTGTCTCCAAGCTCAGCACAAGGAGTAGCTATCTGCAGATCACTTTGTAGCTCAGGCCAGGTTGCCTCAGGCAGGGCATAGGTTGCTGCTTACCTTGGCCTGCACCTTCCAGGAGGCCCCAGATCCATTGCACCTAGTGAACAACTTTAGACCATGCCAAAATACTGCTCAACCATATCCATGAGGGATGCACTGAAGGACTCAGCAAGCACCAGAGCCTCAATGAAATGAGTCCTGCTCCAAGGGTTAAGCCCCAGCACAGCAGATCCTCCATGGTGGTAGTGGCCAGTCCTTGCAGCCTATCAGTCTGGGAGTAAAATCTTCCCATTAATTACTAACAGCAATAAAACCTCAACTATTATAGGAGGATGCACACAACCCACACAGGGGTGCACATGTTGTGCCAGATCAGATGACTGGGAAGCCTGTGCCACTTGGCCCTACATAACACTGACTACATATGGTGACTCTACCAAGACAAGAAGATAGCAGGTCTAACCAATAAATAGAAACCAACACAGGGAAGCTGCCAAAATGAGGAGATGAAGAAACATGCCTGAAATGAAATAACAGAACAAAATTCCAGGAAAAAAAATATACTAAACAAAAAGAAGACAGGTAATCTATCAGATGTAATGTTCAAAACTCTGGTTATAAGGATGCTCAATAAAGTTAGGGAAAGAGTAGTTGAACTTAGTAAGAACTTTAAAAAGAGATAGAAAACATAAAAATTAAAATTTAAAAAAGCATTAAAAAGAACCAGTCAGGAATGAAGAATACAACAACTGTCATAAAGGATATACTACAGCGAGCCCTGGTTTGTGTGGCTTATTGGTTTGAGCACCAGCCTGTGAACCAAAGTGTTACTGGTTTGATTTCTAGTCAGGGAACATGCCTGGGTTGCAGTCCAGGCCCCCAGTAGGTTGTCCATGAAAGACAACTACACACTAATGTTTCTCTCCCTCTCTTTCTCCCTTTTTTTCCCTCTGTCTAAAAATAAATAAAATATTTTTAAAAAAGAATACATTACATGAAATCCACAGTAGAGTACATAAATCAGAGGATCAAATCAGTGATTTGGAAGGTAAGGAAGCAGAACAAAACCAATCAGGAGAGCAATTTTTTTTTTTTTAATGAACATAGTACAAGAGGCCTCTGGGACAATTTTATGCATACCGACATTCACATCACTGGGGGTGGTGGGAGGAGGAAAGATAGAGCAAAGAACTAAAAACTTATTTGAAAAAATAATGACAGGCCCTGGCTGGGTAGCTCAATTGGCTAGAACACTGTCCTAGCAAGGACATGTATTGCCCACACAGGGGGTGCACAAGTAGTGACAGATCAAAATGTATTGCCCGTTATACAGCAAGTTTGTGGGTTTGATCCCTAGTCAGGGCACATACAAGAATCAACCACTGAATGAATAAATAATTGGAACAACAAATCAATATCTGCATCTTTCTCTCTCTCTCAACAAAATAAACTAGTTAAAAAAAAGAAACAATGACAAAAAATTTCCTCACCTGGTAAAGGAAATAGACATAGAGGTCCAAGAAATGCAGAGAATCCCAAATAAGATGAACCCAAACAGGCCTACATCAAAATATATCATAATGAAAATGCCAAATGTTAAAGATAAAGAGAGAATTTCTTTTTATCCTCACTGGAGAACATTTTTATTACTTTCTTTTAGAGAGAAATGAAGAGAAAAAGGAAGGCAGAGAAAAAAACATCAATTGGTTGTCTCCTGTGTATGCCCAAACTGAGGATTGAATGCACAATTGTACAGTTATGGGATGATGCTATAACCACACTGCTGAACCACAACAGCCAGGGCATGCAAAGGGATACTCTCTAAAGCAGTTAAGAGAAAGATAGTTACCTACAAGTGAACTCCCATAAGACTGTCAGCTGATTTCTCAACAGAAACATTTCAGAAGAGATTGAAATATTCAAGGTGATGGAAAGCAAGGACCTATAACCAGGACTATTCTACACAGCAATGATATTATTTAAATTGAAAGAGAAATAAAGAGCTTCTCAGACAAGAAAAGGCTAAAGGCATTCATCATCACCAAACCAGTATTACAAGAAATTTTAAAGAGTCTTCTTTAAGAAAAAGAAAATAATAGATCAAAAACATGAATTATTAAATGCCAATAACTACATATCTATCAACAGTTTATTTGAATGCAAATTGATTAAATGCCTCAATCAAAAGACATAAGGTGGCTGAATGGATAACAAAAGACCCTAACATATGCTGTTTACAAGAAACCTACTTTAGATCTAAAATCTAAAGACAAACAGACAAATTGAAAGTAAAGGGATTGAAAAAGATATTTTATGAAAATTTAAAAAACCTGGGTTAGCAATATTTATAGCAGAAAAAATAGACTCTAAAACAAAAACTATAATGAGTCAACAAGTGAATCCAATAATTTTACTTCTGGGTATTTATCCAAAGAAACCCAAAACACTAACTTGAAAAGACATATACATTCATAATTTCATTGTGTCATTATTTATAATAGCTAAGATGTGGAAACAACCTAAGTTTCCATCAATAGATGAATGAATAAAGAAGTGGTACATATTATATGAAGGAATATGACTCAGCCATTAAAAATAATAAAATCTTGCCAGCTGCAGCAACATGGATGGACTTAGTGGGTATTGTGCTGAATGCAATAAGTCAGACAGAAAGAGACAAATGCCAAATTATTACACTTATGTGTGAAATCTGGAAAACAAAATAAACAGAACAAAAACAGATTCATAGACACAGGAAACATTTTGAACATTGCCACATAGGAGAGGCATTAGGAGGATGGGTAAAAAAGGTGAAAGGATTTGAAAGTATAGATTGGTAGTTACAGAATGGTCATGACCATGTAAAGTACAGCATAAGGAATATAGTCAATAATGCAATAACTACAAATAATGTAAGATGAGTATTATATTTATCAGGTTGAACACAAAGCAATACAGATGTGGGGCTCAGGTAACTGGGCTCAAATCTCGGTTCTGATATTTTCCACTATTTTCTCTTAAATAAATCACTTTTTCTGTGCCTATTTCATAGAATTGTTGGAAATGTTAAAGTAGGTCCAATGTCTAAAGTGTTTAACAGAATGCCTGATAAATGGTAGGGTTTAATAATTGATAACTATCTAGTAGTGCCATTATTACTATCATTCCTTAGAGGGACTAGATTGGAACATGAACCTTTATGCATTCAATGGCTATGTATAAGTTATGATCATCCAGTTGCATGCTTTTATTTCATGAGGGATTTTGCCTCAGATTTACTGGGCAAAGTGGTACATCATTTATTAATCTCTCGAGTATCTATGAATTCTTATTAGAAACATCTATGATGCTTCTCCTCAAAGCATTATTAGAAAACTATGAGAAACACATTTGGGATTTACTTTTGGTTTTGTGATCACAGAGGGTCTTGACAGCCAAAATCTAACTATGCATCCAGTTAAAATGAGCAATTGTATGCTAGTATCTTACAGAGTAAATGCAAATTTTCCAAATTTTTTTTTTTTTTTGGTCTTTGAATATTGGAGTAAGGAAATTTTCTGTTTTTCCTTTGGGAACATGGAAATGGAGAAAGGTTTAGGGATTTAAGCAAAACAGCACAGTGCTCTACCACCAGTCTTGCCATGAAGACTTCCTTATTCTTATCAGGATGCTCAGGAAGAACCTCCTAGAACTGACAGAAATTAGCAATTCTGTTAATATCATTGCCTCAAAGAGGAAGTTTCTTAATCTGCGAACCCTTTCAGGTCCAAGACCATGTCTCACATAATTATACCTTTACCTAGAACAACCTGTACATGATGTCACATAGACCACACCTTTGAAGTAATGGTGTTAAATCTCTCATTGGCCAGAGGTGGCCATACAATTCACCCAGTCTGTTTTTAACTGAAGGGTAGTGTAAACCTTCAAGCACTTTTGGGGAATCAAACCAGCACCAGGCATGGGATGCTTGCTGAAAAAATCCTTGCTGGAGTTATTTCTCCAGGTAATTGCTTGGGGTTAGGACAGCTGGGGTTGGGATTTATCCAGAAACTCAGCCAGGGGGGTGGGGGATGAAAGCAAGTTTTTAACTACTAAAAAGTTTGAGAAGGCTGTATTATTTCTGATTGTGAGAATAATTTCTTCCCAGCTGTATTTCTCTGGGGATTTGAGAATGGGAGACAGAGAGGATTCCTAAGCAGAAAGACTGTTGTTAGTCTCCATGTGGAAACTAACACTCTTGAGGGAGGGGATAAATGATGGATACTTTCTTGCTAACATTTGGCCTTGTTAGGTCACTGTGCTTTTACTTAATGATATTCTCAGTGTAGGTTAGGATAGACTGTAAGATCTCTTTCTCTCTCTCTCTCTCTCTCTCTCTCTCTCTCTCTCTCTCTCTCACACACACACACACACAAAAAAAAAAAAAAAAAAAAAAAAAAAAAAAAAAAAAAAAAAGGACATGCTTCTTCAGGTTATCTAACTTGTATTACATTAGTATTTGGTTGCTGACCTAGATCAAACCATTTATCAAATTTACAACTGGTGGACATGGAGCTGAATCCTAAACATTACATTAAGAATGAGGGGCTAACCAGACTCTGACCTTTCACTCCTATCACATCCCTGTACTAATAATATACAGCTCCTCTACTCACAGATTCACAAATCACAGCATAAAAGTTGTCCAAGTCAATCTCTTCATCTTCCAGTTGGCAAAACTGCAGTCAAGAGAAGAGAAACATTTCTTGCCCATAATTTTGATATAGTTGCTGTCAAGGCACAAGCAGACTTCGGGTTTTCTGCCTTCAAGCCCATCTGCTTTGTGATGTGTCCCCACTGTCTCCCCATGTGCAGCTGCTCCCTGGCTTCCCAAGAGTAAAGGAAGAGTGACAGTGAAGCTGAATTAGCCATAAATACTCTCTTAATAAACCCACCCTGTTATGGGTTGTTTCTATTAGAAGGAATAATTATTGCCACAACATAAACTTCCTGAAAAAGGAAATTTATGGTGGGTCACACAATATAGCCTATTATCAGAATCAGGGTAATAAGTGAGCCAGATAATTTATGTGTTTCTCTGGGATCTTTATATTTATCTCAAGGACACATTTATGATTGAGGCCTGACATTGTTAATGATGAGCATGGTTCTCTAAAAAGTGGTCAGACACTCTGTATTCCTCATTGAGGACAAAGGGAATGGGATTAAACCTCAACTGTAATAATTTTGCCTCCTGGTGAGGCAAGATTACAAGTGAAAGTTTCTGGTTCCAAAAGCATTTTTATGTCCATGGTGAGCTGCATGGCTCGCTCCCTCTGTACTTAGTTCACAAGCATGTGCCCTTGCCAAAAGAGGTCTGGGGAATGCTGTGTGATCCCCCACACCCCACAGAGCATTTACCCTGGCAGATGTGGTCACTCTCATCCCCCACCCCAACACCAGACTCTTGGCTAACAAGGAGATTTACAGAATTTGAAGGCCATTAGTGCCCAGCCCCAACCGGGTCACATCTTGGGCCTAACTTCTAGCCAGATTCCCCAAACCGTCATCAGGAGAATACAAATATGCAAGATTTGGTTGATTGCTGAGACTGAAAGAAGATAGCATCAGTGAACATTGTTGAACAAGTAGGGGAAGCATATACAGTAAATGACATATTAGTGTTCTGAAGCCAAGAAGGATAGGCAGCAGGGTTGTGGGCTCCTCATATGAGTCTACTTTTGGTCTATTCTGGAAATAAAATGTTAAGAAAATTTCTCTAATGGTAGAGCAGGCTGAGCAATTGCAGGGCAATCTTATCCAGACATCTGGAAGCCCAGTGGTGTGGTCTACCTCACAGGGGCATCCTGCTCAGGCCCACACATGTTTCTACAAAATAAAATGCAGTGGACAAGACCCAAGTTGGCTCTGATGGTAATTTTTGTACATTACAATGCAAAATACCAGCTGTAGCATATAAATGGAATCTCCAATGTCTAGTTAATTCTGAACTATTAAGGTTTGTACTTATGCAGCATCTTTAACTGATGCAATCAGAGTACTTTGTCAGCAGAATATCATTATAACTCCTTTCCTGCCTCCTGGTGAGAGATTCTTGAAGAAGGGAAGCCACTGCACAGGCACCCCACACTGCATGGGAACATGAAGGCAAGATGAGGAGAGGTCCTTCAATCTTCCAAATATTCTGATGCAGATGAAAAATACCACTTCCCCACCTGTTAGAAATAGGTTTGGTCTCATCAGAGAGCACTTTAAGGGAAAAAAAAAACATTCATGAATGGATAAAGTGAAAGACTAGTCAAACTATTGACAAAACTATAAATGCAAAACAAGCAAACCTGCTAGCTAAAGAGAACTGGGAGCATCAGAAAACTGCTTCCAGAAGTATAGCATTTAGAGTGTGTGAGAGTGAGGGTTATGTATTTTATTTATGAATGTACTGGTGACCAGTGCTAAAATTCACTGTGGCCTGTTAAAAGCTGCATTTGGAAACCACCACAGATGGAAATAAAAAAGGAGAAAGAAAGTCATACTGTGCTAATGATACCTTCTTATTGGTCACAGGCCAGAACAAAAGATCATGACAAATGTTTGCTTTTCTTTCACTTTCTGATTCCCCCGCCCCAACAGGCACCCTTTGCAAATGACTTCACTTTGAAACCTTAGCTCTGGCAATTATTATACACACAGAAACTGCACTTTTGTATGACCCTGCTCAACAACAGAATTATCTTCTCTCGTCCTTACCAAATCCATCTGGGTGCCTTAGCTCATTCCTGGAAGACATCCACCTGACATTTACAGCTCTACAGCCCTCCCAGATGGTAAGAGAACATATGAAACCATTTCTTCACTGCCAGCTTTGAAAGAAATTGCATAACTGTCTTTTTCCTCCATTCACATAACAATATGCAACTCCCACGTTTCCCCATTTGCAGCTTCTACATCAACAAAAAATTGCTCCTTTTCTCTAGTAAATATAAAACCTTGTCTCAATCACTCATCTCTGGAGTTACTCTCATTCTTTTTTCTCTCCTTTGCTGGCAAATTCATGCACATAGATTGTCAGACTGACAAGCCATTTCCTCACTTCCCACCCATTCCTTGAACCATAATAATCTCCACCTGTACCCTCACTGGTGCTTCCCTAGTCGTATCAAAGGGAGCAGTGGAACTAAAACCAATGGCTCCCTTTCAGTCTTTCTATTATGTGATAGCATGGACCATTACATCCTTAACAGAACTTGCTAATCTCCTGTGATGCCACATTCTCTGCTCTTTCTTCCCCTCTGATCACCTTGGCTGCATTTGCTCACTCTCTTTTTACCAAATGTTGGATGTTAGAGTTGTTCAGGGTTTTCTTTCACCTGACATTTTCTCCATAGGGCTCAGCCCCGCCACATGGCCACTACCACCATACACGATGCCCTTGTCTCCTTCAGTCCAGCTCTCTCTCTAGGCAGCAGAACTATGAGAAACTAGCTTGTCATGTCAGTGGGCATTTCTCAAGTTTGTTAAACTCAGCATTTTCAAAATGTTATTTGTCTATTTTGGCCCAAACATTTTTTTTTCTGGAGGATTTTATCTCAGTAAACACCACTGACTCAGTGGATCAAGTCAGTTTCCTCGGAGTCATAATTGACTTCTTATCCTAATTTTCAATTTAATTGACCCCACTCAACTCCAAGTTCATCCTTTATTCCCTGCTCTGTGAAAACAGAGCTGTAAGCATTTCTCATCTGCAATCAACACCCCCATGTTTGACTTTGTCAGTAGAGGATCCTGGATGGACACTGCAGGAGGAAAGAACTTCTTTTCCCGATGGCAGCTAGGGTGCTTCTATTTGCTTACTCTTCCTGCTAGGTGGGAGGGGTGGGGACATCCAGTGGTTCTTTGTCTTAACCACATATCCAAAGCACAGTCTTTTGTAAGTTCTATCTTAGCCTAGTCCAGTGACACCTCACTACCTTCCTGGCAGGAGCATCACACTCCTGGGCCTCACACTACTTGGTTGAAAAGCATTCTCCCAACACTCTTTTCACATACTCACCATCCGTCTAAACCCACCTGCTGCCTAGAAGAGGTGCTTCCCACTTGCTAGTTTTGGTTACAGTGTCCAGCCCATGTGCTTTCATCCAAGGGGTAATGTTTCCTGCTTGCCTAATAACTGGACAACTATGGACTCAGGCAGCTCTGAGCTTTGCTCTGTGCAGTGGGCTATAAACACACCCTCTGCAATGAGGTCATAATCGCAGCCCTTGGGAGGGTCCCCACTTCTGAGCTTCTACTTTCTTGGGTAATTTTCTGGGTACCCTCACCCCAGAGTATCTTTTAGTTATATTTTAATCCTTTATAGCTAATCCCCTGTTATAGTTAAGAATTCCTTATATTCAGTTTTCCTAGTCTGGATTATTATGTTATTTCTGTTTCCTGTTATACCCTAACTGATACAATGTCAAACATCAAATCTTCTTTACATTATCACCCACAATCTTCTTGAATCTCTATGCTGTTCATTTTTTGTTTCTTATGTTATTAAAACCATCATTTCTTGCTTGAGATTCTGTAACTGGACTCTCCTAACTAGGCTAACTGACTTTTCTTCAACCCATTTTATTTCCCTCCTCAATCCAGGTATATATTTAGTATCTACTTTAGAACTTCTAGAGGTTTCCCATTTCTATGAAAACTTTGAGATACCAGGCTAATCAAAATCTGATCTTTCCCTGGCCACTGTTCCAATCTCAACTTACATCCTTCCTTCTTCTATCCTTCCTGTATTGGTAACTTATGCTTTCTCTCTGGCTTAATCATCTTTTTTACATCTCTCAAAAACAAGCTTTTGGAATTTTTAATAATTATTTTTAATCTTACTTTATTAACTTCCTTTACTACTAATTTTCTTTCTTTTTTCTTTAGAACAACTCTTTTTTAGTTTATTCTTTTTTTTATTGTTGCTCAAGTACAGTTGTCTGCCTCTTTCTCCCACTACTCCCCCTCAAACTCAGCCATCCCAACCTCCCTCCACTGATCCCACCCCCATCCCTTGGTTTTGTACATGTGTTCTTTATAGTTGTTGCTGAACACTCTTCCCCTTCCCCCACCCCATTATATCCTCCCACCTCCCCTCCAGTTACTGGCAGATTGTTTTTAATTTGAATGTCTCTGGTTATATTTTGCTTGCTTGTTTGTTTTGTTGATTAGGTTCCACTTACAGGTGATGTCATACAGTATCTGACTTTCACTGCCTGGCTTACTATTTTTTCATACTTTGGGGCTATCCAATTTTTGTTAAGTTTTTAAAATGATAGTGTAGAAAAAATTACCATTATCTCCTTGAATATTAATTTAGCTATATTCTCAGCTTTTGATATGCAATACTTACATTGCTATGAAGTTCTAAGTCTTTGATAATATTTATAGAGACTCCTTTTGATCCATGAAAGTTGCTCTTTTCTTATCTATTTGACTTTTAACTTTTCATATCTAATTTCATTCTGTAGTGGCAAGAAAATATAGCCTGTATAATGATAATTTGTTGGGTTTTGATGAGATTTCAACATTTATACTTTTCACGAGTGGCTGAAAACATGGCTCTTTGTTTCACATAAAATTATTACTATATAGTTATTATATAAACTTATTCAATGAACTCATCAATTATAATGGAAGTATATGAAAATCTTCCACTGTTATTATATATTTATCATTATTTTTTAAAATCTTAAAAATATTCAATGATTTGAGAGAGAGATCAATGCAAGAGAGAAAAATTGATTGGTTGCCTCCCACCTGCACCTGACTGGTGATCAAAACTACAAGCTAGGTATGTGCCATGACTGGGAATCGAACCACAAATATTTTGGTGTACAGAACAACACTCCAAACAATTGAACCACACAAGCCAAGGAAAATTCATAATTCTTTATGAAAAAATTTTAATAAATTCTATACTATCTCTTTGATGCTCTATATTTGATATATACATGTTTTCTTATTGTTTTACTTTCAGATCTATATTTTTTTCTCATTGAGCAATAATATTTTTTATTCCTATTAGTGCTTTATGGCTTAAAAACACATTTGGTATAACACTGGTATTGCTTTGCATTTTAATTTTTACTTTCATTCTTATTTTTATATTTAGATGAACCTCTTGTAAATAGAACATAGATGGATTTTTTAAACACAATTTGAAAAAAAGTTGTTTTTTGGCCAATAAGATTAATTGATTTAAATTCACTGTAAATATTGATATATTTGGAATTATTTTGCAATCCTTTTTCATTTTTAATTTGTTGTAGTTTTTCTTTCTTCATTTTAAGTATATTTTATTGATTATGCTGTCACAGTTCTCCCAATGTTTCCCTTTGTCCTCTTCTTCTTGGTACCCCCATTCTCTTCAGCAATACCACCAACTTAGTTCATGTCCATGGGTCATGTGTAAGTTCTTTGGCTTCTCCCTTCCCTATACTATTATTAACCCCCGTGTATTTTGTTTCTACCAATTACACTTCTTGATCCCTGTGTCATTTCCCAATTTGTCTCCATTCATGCTCCCAGCTGATAACCCTCTAAATGATCTCCATACCTATGATTCTGCTCCTGTTCTGGTGGCTTCATTAGTTGTTTTTATTTTTTAGATTCAGTTGCTGATACTCGTGTTTGTTGTCATTTTAATGTTCATGGTGATTGGGACTCTCTGTACTTCCTGGACTTGCATGTCCGTTTCCTTCATCAAATTAGGCAAGTTTTCTTTCATTATTTATTAAATCCATTTCTAAGTTCTTGGTCTTTCTCTTCTCCTTCTGCCACCCCTCTGATGTGAATATTGGACCTCTTGAAGTTACCTCAAAGGCTGGTTATACTACCCTCCTTTTGGGGGGACTCTTTTCTCTTCTTTTTGTTTTGATTAGTTGTTTTATGTTTCCTTACATTCCAACTCATTGATTTGATTCTTGTTTTCACCCACTCTACTGTTGTTTCCCTGTAAATTGTTCATTGTTGCAATCAGTGAATATTTCGTTTCTAACTAGATCTTTTTTATACTACTTAGGTTCTCACTAAGTTCCTTGAGCATCCTTATAACCTGTTTTGAATTCTTCATCTGATAAATTACTTATCACCATTTCATTTAGCTCCTTTTTTTGAGTTTTAAGCTGCTCATTCATTTGGACCATATTTCTTTGACTCCTCATTTTGGAAGCTCCCCTGCGTTTGTTTCTATGTATTAAATGGAGCTGTTTTGACTCCATGTCTTGGGAGTGTGCCCTAATGTAGTAGGTATCCTGTAGGGTCCAGTGGCACAGCCTCCCCTGACAGGTATTCAAGGTTCACACTTTGTGTGGGCTGAGTATATTCTCCCCTTGTACTTGAGCCTTGGTTGCTGTTGGCAGATCAACAGGAGGGATTTACCCAGATCAGTCAGCTGCAAGGATTGGCTATGACCACTTACCACCAACATCTGTCCTTCATGAAGGATCAGCTGTGAAGGGGCAAGGTGGCAGTGCTCTGAAGTGGCCTGTGGCTGTCCAGTATATGCACTGGCCCAGAGGTTTTCCTTGCAATTCAGGGTAAAGTCAGTGCCCACCTGTGTTTTGCCTGGAACCACCTTTCCTGAGCTATTAAGCAACCTAGGTAGCCGCTACTTGCACCAGGCTTGGAGATTTCCAGGCAAAGCCAAACTATGAAATTAATCTGGCTGCTGCCTATGCCAGGGCTGGAGCTCACTGAGGCCAAATGTTGTTGATTTGTTAGGATTTAGGAAGTT
Organism: Anoura caudifer; assembly: GCA_004027475.1. NCBI lineage: Eukaryota > Metazoa > Chordata > Mammalia > Chiroptera > Phyllostomidae > Anoura > Anoura caudifer. The sequence continues at coordinate 28,591 of PVKU01009031.1, read as the reverse complement.
GTGAAGCATGAGCCAAGACCAGTCATTCATAGGGAAGAGCAGCTTGGGTGGGCCCACAAGTTGGGTGGGGTGGAGTCTCTAGGGCTCTCCAAACAGGTGAAACAGTGTTATCCAGGTTAATGGAGTCTAAAATACAGCAACAACCTGCTGGCTTCATGGCTCTGTAGGAAGAGGGCTCAGAAAAGAGACAATGGTCTCTGCTTTCCCCCATGCCAGATAGTTCAGCCTCTCCCAGTATGATGCTGGTGCCCTTGAAGTTGCCACCCCAGTGCTGGAGCTCAGAGGGGGTGAGTCTGGGTAGGTGAGTCCATGTGTGGTTTCTTTAAAAGGAAATGCTTGAGGTTCCAGAATTTTCTTCCACTGACTCAATCTCCACTTGTTTTTGCAGCCAGAAGTTGTGGGGACTTACCTTCCTGGCACTGGAACTGTAGTCTGGGGGGCCTGGTATGGGGCTAAACCCATTCACTCCTGTGATAGCTGCCCCAAATTTTTATCCAGCACATGTGGGTAAGGGATCAACCCATTCCATATCTGTTTCCCTCCCACCAGCTGGGTGGGTGTGGTTTCTTTAATTCCATAGTTGTCAGGCTTCCATTATACTTGATATCTGATGGTTCTGAGTGATGATTATTCTATATTTGAGTTGTAATTTTGATTTTTTTTTTTTTTGGTGAAGAGGCAAGCCATGTCTCCCTATGCTACCATCTTGGCCAGAAATCTATTTATTTCTTATCTTCTATTATTGCAGGCTTAATCACCCTACACACTTGGTGTAGCTGTCATTACAGTTTAATATGCATACTGGAGTTTTCAATGTATAAAGTTATTTTTTGACTTCCAGACACTATAAGAACTTTAGAATATTTTGTCTCAATATATCTCCTTTTCCCATCTGCCAACTTATTGTATTGTCTAGTGTCTTAGTTTTACCTAATTTTTGTAATCCCTAATCTAATCCCTAATCTCATTCATTTAAAAAATCAATGACAAGTGTAGTTTTTTCTGAAAGTTATTTTATTAAGAACTATTCTGATTTTAAAACTTCCTTTTGCTGAACTATATTCTTTAAATCTTTCATTAGGTTTTGTAGAATGCATCAACTCTTTTACATGGACTAGCATGTCATCTCTTAATAAAAGCAGTTTTAATTCTTTCTTTCCAATTCCATGTTTTTTTGTTTGTTTGTTTTGCCTAATTGCTCTGGTAAAAACTTCCAATACAGTGTTGAATAGTGTTGTGAAGGCAGACATCTTGTTTTGTTTTGGATCATGAGAGGAAAACAGTCAGTTTTTCAACATTAATTATAAATATTAAGTGCAAGGATTTTTCTCCCTAGATGTCCCTTATCAAGTCAGGAAAGTTCCTCTCTACTCCTAGTTTTCTAGAGTTTTTATCAAGAATAGATGTTGGGGAGAGAGAAGATGGCAGCTTGGTAAGAGGATGCACATCCCTCTACCCCCCTCACACAGGTATTAAACCGGACTTTTTTCAATGCAGCACAGCAAACAGACACCAAAAACACAGCATATTTGAAAACAGATGATCGAAAATTGCAGTGGACATTGAAAAACTGGACGGTAAGGAGAGTACTCCCGCGGTGCGGAGACCAGGGCGAGAGCTGAGAAACTGGGCCAGGTCTGGCTGTAAGACTCTAGGGAGGAAGCTGGAGCAACCGCTCCCTAAACAGCCAAGCAGGGAATCAGCAGCACCGGCATAAACCTGGTTGCTTGAAATCTCACAGAGAGGAGTTAAGATATCATAGCCCCGGGAGGACTGAGTGTTGGAGCGCGCACTTTTGTCTGCGCCCACACAACATTGTAAACAGCTGCGTGGGGATCGTCACATCAGTGCACCCAGAGAGACCCGGTGCACAGTCGCTGGGCACCAATACGGTCTCTCAGCCCAGCGCGGGCACTCGCACCAGCAGGGAATAGCAATATGGTCTCCCAGCGCCATCACGCATTCGGAGGCCCGAGTGGGCTGCTGGGAGATCTTAGACACTGGTGTGCAATCTGCATAGGGGTTGAACTGTGTTGCTGGGATAGTTGGCACCTGTGCAAGGAAGATTCAGGGAACATCAGGGCTTGCGGGCCCATGACCACAGTTGGCACCTGGGACCCTGTGCAGAGAATCTTGGGATAGCTCTGAGGACAGTAGGCCAGAGAAAACTGACTGCTGAACAAGGAAAAAAAAAACAATATGGTCACCCCTCAGCCACTGCAGTAATCAAGGCCAGAAAAAGCCAGCTTGGCAAGATTGATAACAGCAAGAATTAGCGGTTTTGGTGTTTTTCGGTTTTTCAATTTTTTTGTGTTTTTTTTTCTTTCTCTCTTTTTCGTTATTTTGATCTTTTTTACCCCTCAACTCCTTTTTGCTTCTCAATACATCTTTCTTGTTTTACTCCTTCTTCCTTTCTTTCCAAACTTATCTCTTCTTCCTGTCTTTTTTTCTCTCTTTTTTTTATTCTACTTTACATTGCTCTCTTTTCATTTTTTTATTTCCTTTTCCTTCTTTTCTTTTTTTCCTTTCTTTCTATTATTAAACACATACGAGTGAGACAAAAACAAAACAAAACAATACAAAACAAAAAAACCCTGGAACTGTGGAAAGACCAGAGTTGGTCCCAAAGAGGGGGCATTTCAACAGCTGAGACACTGGAAGCCATTAACACCAGGATTCTCAAAGGAGATAGCACCACTGAATTTCACAGGCATTCTACCACAGAAGATCACAACATAAACCCAGGGAACCAGAACAAATCAATTTAAGAAGCTGAACCTAACAAGAAGAGTCTCACAAACAATGTGAAGAAAAAGAAACAATCCCCAAATGAAAGAAAATGAGGAAGCCCCAGAAAGAATGCTAAATGAAATGGAGGCAGCTGAACTCTCAGATTTTGAGTTCAAAGCCATGGTTGTCAGGAAGCCCCAAGAGGTCTCAATGAGCTACCAAAAATTACAGGGAAGCTACGATGACCTCACTGCAAACTATATCAACATGAAAAAGGAAATAGAAACTATCAACAAGGGCCAAGAGGAAATGAAAAAGACAATTTCTGAACTGAAGAACATAGTGGAAGGAAAGAAAAGCAGAATTGATGAAGCAGAAGATCAGATCAGTGAGTTGGAGGACAAAGTAGAAAAAATCAGCCAGAAGGAGCAGGAAAAGGAAAAGAGGCTTAGAAAGAATAAAGAGGGATTAAGAGAAATGCAAGACAGTATGAAACATAATAATATCCGTATAATAGGGATACCGGAGGGGGAAGAAGAAAAGCAAGGAATAGAAAACCTATTTGAAAAAGTAATGATGGAAAACTTCCCTAATTTGATGAGAGAAAAAGTCACACAAATCCAGGAATCACAGAGAGTCCCAATCAAGAGGAACACAAAGAGGCCCACTTCAAGGCACATCATAATTAAAATGACAAAATTCCAAGACAAAGAGAGAATCTTAAGGGCAGCAAGGGAGAAAAAGGAAGTAACATACAAGGGAGCCCCAATTAGGTTAGCATCCGACTTCTCAATGGAAACATTCCAAGCCAGAAGAGAATGGCAAGAAATATTCCAAGTAATGAAAACCAAAGGCCTGAAACCAAGACTACTTTACCCAGCAAGGCTTTCAATCAAGATAGAAGGCCAAATAAAGAGCTTCCCAGACAAAAGAAGTCTAAAAGAATACACCTCTACCAAGCCAGCTCTGCAAGAGATACTAAAGGGCCTGCTTTAAGGAAAGGGAGGAAAGGAGAAAGAGAGAGAGAGGAACACAGGTACAAAAATGGCAATGAATAA
>PVKU01009031.1:0-24703 GCA_004027475.1 Anoura caudifer | reverse complement strand
GTGGATTAAATGCTCCAATCAAAAGGCATAGAATAGCTGAATGGATAAGAAAGCATGACCCACACATATGCTGCCTACAAGAGACCCACCTCAGGACAGAAGACCAACACAGACTCAAAGTGAAGGGCTAGAAAAATATTTTCCAAGCAAATGGACAGGAAAAAAAAGCCGGGGTAGCAATACTCACATCAGAAAAAATACACCTCAAAAGAAGAGCCATAAAGAGAGATCCTGAGGGTCACTTCATAATACTCAAAGGAAGAATCCACCAGGAAGACATAAACATAGTAAATATATATGCACCCAACATAGAAGCACCTAACTACATTAAGAAAATCTTAGAGGACTTCAAGAAAGATATTGACAGCAACACAATTATAGTAGGGGATTTTAACACCCCCACTGTCAAAAATGGACGGATCTTCTAAACAAAATATCAGCAAAGATATTCTGGCATTGAACGACACCCTAGATGAAATGGACTTAACTGCTATATATATATATATATATATATATATATATATATATATATATATATATATATATATATATAGAGAGAGAGAGAGAGAGAGAGAGAGAGAGAGAGCCCTTCATCCCAAAGAAACTAAATACACTTTCTATTCAAATGCACATGGAACATTCTCAAAGATAGACCACATGATAGGTCATAAAACTCATCTCATCAAATTCAAGAAAATTGAAATCATACCAAGCATCTTCACTGGCCACAAGGGACTGAAGCTAGAAACCAACCCCAAGGGGAGAAACTCAAAGTCCTCAAAATCATGGAGATTGAATAGCATGCTATTAAACAATGAATGGGTCAAGAATGAAATTAGGGAGGAAATCAAAAAGTTTCTGGAAACAAATGAAAATGAACACACAACAACCCAAAACTTATGGCACACAGCAAAGGCAGTCCTTAGAGGAAAGTTCATAGCGATACAGGCCTACCTAAAAAAGATAGAAACATCTCAAACAAACAACTTAACTCTACCCCTGCAAGAACTCAAGGATCAACAGCAAAGACAGCCCAGAGCCAAGTAGAAGGAAGGAAATAACCAAGATCAGAGCAGAATTAAATGACATAGAGACTAAAAGCACAATTCTAAAGCTCAATGAATCCAGGAGGTGTTTTTTTGAAAAGATGAACAAAATTGCCAAGCCTTTAAGCAGGCTCATTAGAAAAAAAGAGAGAGGACCCAAATAAACACAATCAGAAAGTAAAGAGCAGAGTGTACAACTCACACCACAGAAATACAAAGGATTATAAGAAATTACTACGAAGAACTGTATGCCAAGAAATTTGAAAACTTAGGTGAAATGGACAAGTTTCTAGAAAAAAAATGTAATCTCCCAAAACTCAATGAAGAAGAAGCAGAAAGCCTGAACCGACCAATAACAGCAGAAGAAATAGAAGCAGTAATCAAAAAACTCCCGACACACAAAAGCCCTGGACCAGATGGTTTCACAGGAGAATTTTACAAAGCATTTAAGGAAGAGCTAACCCCTATCTTTCACAAACTTTTCAAAAAAAAATCCAAAATGATGGAAGACTACCAAACTCTTTATGAAGCCAGCATCATTCTAATCCCCAAACCAGATCAAGATATAACAAGGAAAGAAAACTTCAGGCCCATATCGCTGATGAACATAGATGCTAAAATCCTCCACAAAATAGTGGCAAACCCGCATCCAACAATACATTAAAAAGATCATACATCATGACCAAGTGGGATTCATCCCAGGGATGCAAGGATGGTTCAACATACGCAAATCAGTAAATGTAATACATCACATAAACAAAAGCAAAGACAAAAATCACATGATCACATCAATAGATGCAGAAAAAGCATTTGATAAGGTACAGCACACGTTTATGATAAAAACACTCAGTAAAGTGGGAATTGAGGGAGCATTCCTCAATATAATCAAGGCCATATATGAGTGACCTACAGGCAACATCATACTCAATAGGCAAAAACTAAAATCTTTTCCACTAAGATCAGGAACCAGACAAGGGTGTCCACTTTCAAAACTTCTATTCAATATAGTATTGGAAGTATTGGCCACAGTGATTAGACAAGAAAAGGAAATAAAAGGCATCCAAATTGGAAAGGAGGAAACAAAACTATCATTGTTTGCAGATGACATGATAGTGTACATAAAAAATCCTATAGACTCGGCCCAAAAGCTGCTCAACCTAGTAAATGAATTTGGCCAAACAGCAAGATACAAAGTCAATATCCAAAAATCAAAGGCATTTTTGTATACAAACAATGAAACAGCAGAGCATAAATCAAGAAAAAAATCCCATTTGATATAGCAAAAAGAAAACAAAATACCTAGGAATAAACCCAACCAAAGATGTAAGGGATCTGTATGCAGAAAACTACACAACATTGAAGAAAGAAGTCAAGGAAGACACAAATGGAAACATATACCATGTTCATGGATAAGAAGAATTAACATCATCAAAATGTCCATACTACCCAAAGCAATTTATAGATTCAATGTAATACCTATTAAAGTGGCAGTGGCATATTTCACAGACACAGAACAAACACTTCAAAAATTTATATGGAGCCATAAACGACCTTGAATAGGTGCAGCAACTTTGAGAAAGAAGAGCCAAGTAGGAGGGATTACAATACCTGATACCAAACTATATTACAAGGCCACTGTAATCAAAACAGCCTGGTACTGGCACAAAAATTGACACATGGACCAGTGGAATAGAATAGAGAGCCCGGAAGTAAACCCATTTCTCTACGGTCAATTAATATTTGACAAAGGAGGCAGCAACATAAAATGGAGTAAAGGTAACCTCTTCAACAAGTGGTGTTGGGAGAACTGGACAGCCACATGCAAAAAAAAGGAAACTTGAACACCAACTTACAGTATACACAAAAATAAATTCAAGGTGGATAAAGGATTTAAATATAAACCGTGACACCATTAAAGTCCTAGAGGAGAACATAGGCAGGAAAATCTCAGACATTTCACGCAGCAACATTTTTACTGATATGTCCCCTAAAGCAAGGGACATAAAGGAAAGAATAAACAAATGGGATCTCATCAAAATAAAAAGCTTCTGTATGGCTAAAGAAAAGAGTATTAAAATAAAAAGAGAACCAAGTGTAGGGGAAACATATTTGCCAATGATACCTCAGACAAGGGTTTAATCTCCAAAATATATAAAGAACTTACAAGACTCCACACTAAGAAGATAAGCAACCCAATTAAAAAATGGGCAAAGGACTTGAACAGACACTTCTCCAAGGAGGACATACAGAAGATCCAGAAACACATGAAAAGATGTTCGATATCGCTTGCTATCAGAGAGATGCAAATTAAAACCACAATGAGATACCACCTCACACCAGTCAGAATGGCCATCATAAACAAAGCAACAAACAGCAAGTGTTGGAGAGGTTGTGGAGAAAAGGGGACCCTGGTACACTGTTGGTGGGACTGCAGACTGGTACAACCACTATGGAAAGCACTATGGAATTTTCTAAGAAAACTAAAAATGGACCTACCTTTTGACCCAACAATTCCACTGCTAGGATTATATCCTAGAAACCCTGAAACACCAATCCAAAAGAACCTATTCACCCCAATGTTCATATCAGCACAATTTACAATAGCCAAGTGTTGGAAGCAACCTAGATGCCCATCAGTAAATAAATGGATCAAGAAACTATGCTCCATTTACACAATGGAATTCTGTGCAGCAGAAAGAAAGAAGGAGCTCCTACCCTTTGCGACAGCATGGATGGAACTGGAGAGCATTATGCTAAGCGAAATAAGCCAGGAGGTGAAAGACAAATACCATATGATCTCACCTTTAACAGGAACCTAATCAAAAAAAACAAACAGACAAGCATAATACAACCAAAGAAACTGAAATTGAGAACAAGAGAGGAGAGGGATAGGAATATCCAGGGAAACGGGAAAGGGATTAGAGCAACAAGTATGTTAGACACATGGACAAAAGCTGGGGGGGTGGAAATGGGAGGGAGCTGGGGAGGGCTGGGGCGGTGGGATGGGATGGGAGTAGAAAACAGAAAACTGTATAAGAACAACAATTAAAATAAAATTTAATGAAAAAAGAATAGAATACCTTGGAATAAATCTAACCAAGGATGTAAACACCTTTACTTGGAAAATTATAAAACACTGATTTAAAAAAATGAAACTATAAATAAATGAAAGCACATATTATGATCATGGATAAGAAGAATTAACATCACTAAAATTTCCATAGTATCCATAGTAATATATGGATTCAGCACAATTCTTATCAATATTACAATGATGTATCAAATAACTAGACCAAATATTTCAAAAGTATATATGGAACCACAAAATGCCCCAAGTAGCAAAAGCCATTTTGAGAAAGAAGAATAAAGCTGGAGGAATCACACTACTTAATAACAATCAGTACTATAAGACCATATTTATCAAAACAGCATTGTACTGGAATAAAAAAAGACACATAGATCAATGGAACAAAATAGAGCGTCCAGAAATAAAGCCACAAATTTATAGTCAATTAACATCAACAGAGAAAGTAAGCATATATGATGGGCTAAAGATAATTTATTTAGTAATTAGTTCGGGAAAATGGGAGAGAAATTTGTGGAAAATTAAAACTAGATCACCTTCTTATGCCATGCCCAAGGATAAATTCAAAATGTATTAAAGACTTAAATGTTGAACCCAAACCATAAAATTCCTAGAATGAAACATACGCAGTGAAATCGCACACATTGCTCATAGCAATATTTTCTTCCTGATTATAGTGGGGGCCCCAGGAGTCCCCAGGATTTATTTATAAATGTTGTGTATTTATTTTTTTTTCATTGTTGTTCCAGTACAGTTGTCTGCCTTTCCCCTGCATCATTCCTCCCCACCCCAGACATCCCCACTTTCCTCTCCTGATTCCATACCCTCTTGGTTTTGTCCATGTGTCCTTTATAGTTGTTCCTGAAAACCCTTCTCCCTACCCCCCCATTATCCCCTCCCACCTCCCCTCTGGTTACTGTCAGTTTGTTTTTAATTTCAATGTCTCTGGTTATATTTTGCTTGCTTGTTTGTTTTGTTGATTAGGTTCCACTTAAAGGTGAGATCATATGGTATTTGTCTTTCACCACCTGGCTTATTTCACTTAGCATAATGCTCTCCAGTTCCATCCATGATGTAACAAAGGGTATTTAATTTCACAAGTTTAAACTTCATTCACCTTCAAAATATACCTTTTTTGATACAATACACCTGTTGAGACATTTTTGTCCACTGCTCAAAGCAGTTTTTTAACTTACCAATTTTGATGCATCTTACTTCTGCTCTTTTTGTTTTGTGCCTTCCACATTGGCAAAACATTTCCCTTTAAGGATGTTTTTTCATCTGGGGGAACAAAAAGAAGAGTCACTCAGTGTGATACCAGGTGAATAGGGAGGGTGGAGCATGGGGGTCATGCCATTTTTTTTTGTCATAAACTACTGAATACTCTGTGTAGTGTGGGCAGGTGCACTAATAAATCACCATCATGAAATGGGCAAAGGCATTGAAAGAGTCTTCAAAAAATTCACTAAAGCTAATGCAGCCTCTTACAAAAGTGCCAGCTGGTACACTGATACAGATGAGTTCTTAGAACACTCACTTAGCATGGGAAGCCTATACTACAAAGGGCCCACCCCAGAACATAATTTCAGTCTTTGGGGGGTCTCATCTCATACATCTCAGGCAAGGGAGCCAAAAGGAAAACTAAACTGGGACAACATCAAACTAAAAATTTTTGCACAGCAAAGGAAACTATCAACAAAATAGACAACCCACTGAATGGAAGAACATACTTGTCAATATATCTGTTAAGTAGTAAATACCCAAAATTTATAAAGAACTTATAAAACTTAACACCAAAAAACATCCAGTTAAAAAATGGGCAACAGATCCGAATAGACACTTCTCCAAAGAGGACATACAGATGAACAATAGACATTTGAAAATATGCTCAATGTCACTAACTTTCAGAAAAAGGTAAATTAAAACCACAATGAGATACCATCTTACACCTGTCAGAATGGCTAGCATCAAAAATCAACAAACAACAACTGCTGGCAAGGATGTGGAGCAAAGGGAACCCTTTTGCTTTATTGGTGGGAACACAGACTGGTGCATCCATTGTGGAAGCAGTATGGAGCTGCTTTTGACTCAGCAATTCCACTTATGAGAATTAATACAGAGGAACCCAAAACTCTAATTTGAAAGAACATAAGCACCTCTATATTAATTGCATCTTGATTCACAATTGCCAGGATATGGAAGCAGGCCAAGTGTCCATCAATAGATGAGTGGAATAAAGAACTACAGGACATTTACACAATGGAATACTACTCAACTATAAAAAAGAAAAAAAAGTACCTTTTGCAATGGCGTGAATGGACCTGGAAAACATTATGTTAAGTGAAATAAACCAGTAAGAGAAAAACAAATACCATATTATTTTACTCATATGTGAAATCTAATGACACCACTGAACTAAGAAGCCAAATAGAGACAGTCTCATTGATAGAGAGCAGGCTGACAGCTCTGGGAGGGTAAGCATCAGGGGGTAGAGGGATCAAGCAAAATGAAAGAAAGGGCTCATAAACATGAACAACAGTGTGGAGATTGCAGGGGGAAAGGAATATAAGAGGGATAAGTGATAATAAAAATACAATAAAAATTTGTAAAGGAAAGAAAATGAAAGAAGAAAGAAAGAAAGAAAGAAAGAAAATAAATTGGAAAGTAAGGTACAATTGTCATGATTTCTAGATGACATGGAACTTTATATGGAGAACCCTAAAGATTCTAGCAAAATACTACTAGAACTGATAAATGAATTTATTAAAGTATCAGAATACAAAATTAATATTTAGAATTGATTGTATTTTTATTTTTTAATTATTTTATTGTTGTTCAATTACAGTTGTCTTCACTTTCCCCCCACCATTCTCCCCCTAAACCCAGCCAAACCCAACTCCCTCCCTTGCTCCCACTTCCCCCCTTGGTTTTGTCCATGTGTCCTTTATAGTTGCTCCTGAAAACTCTTCCCCCCATTATCCCCTCCAACCTCCCCTCTGGTTACTGTCATATTGTTCTTAATTTCAATGTCTCTGGTTATAGTTTGCTTGCTTTTTTCTTTGTTGATTAGGTTCCTGTAAAAGGTGTGATCATATGGTATTTGTCTTTCAGAGCCTGGCTTACTTCACTTAGCATAATGTTCTCTAGTACCATCCATGCTACAGCAAAAGGTAGGAACTCCTTTTTTCTTTCTGCTGCTTAGTATTCCATTGTATAAATGTACCATGCTTTCTTGATCCATTCATTTACTGATGGACACTTACATTGCTTCCAGCACTTGCCTATTGTAAACGGTATTGCTCTGAACATCAGGGTGCATAGGTTCGTTTGGGTTACTCTTTCAGTGTTCTTAGTATATAATTGTAGCAGTAAAGTTGCTAGGTCAAAAGGCAGTTCCATTTTTAGTTTTCTGACAAAATTCAATAAGTTTTTCCATACTGGCTGCACCAGTCTGCAATCCCACCAATGGTGAACTAGGGTTCCCTTTCTTTTGTGTCCATTCCACACTTGTTGTTCGTTGATTTGTTTATGATGACTATTCTGACTGGTGTCAAGTGATATCATCGCATTGTGGTTTTAATTTGCATCTCTCTGATGGCTAATAATGTTCAGCATCTTTTCATATGTCTCTGGACCCTCTGCATGTTCTCCTTGGAGAAGTGTCTGTTCAGGTCCTTTGCCCATTTTTTAATTGGGTTGTTTGTCTTCCTGGTGTGAAGACATATGAGTTCATTATATATTTTGAAAATCAAACCCTTGTTTGAGATATTATTGCCAAATATATTTTCACATATGGTTGGTTCCTTTTTCATTTACTAATGTTTTCTTTAACCATGCAAGAGCTTTTTAATTTAGTAAAGTCCCATTTGTTTATTCTTTCCTTTATATCTCTTGCTCTATGGGACATAGCTGTGAAAATATTGGTGCTTGGAATATCAGAGATTTTCCTGCCTATCTTCTACTCTAGAGCTTTAATGGTATTACAACTTATATTTAAGTTTTTTATCCATCTTGAGTTTATTTTTTAAAATGTTTTATTTGTTTTCAGAGAGGGGAAGGGAGAGAGAAAGAGAGGGAGAAAACATCAATATATCATTGCCCATTACACACCCCCTACTGGGGACCTGGCCCACAACCCAGGCATGTGTGTTGGCTAGGAATCGAACTGGAGGCACTTTGCTTAGCAGTCCAGCACTCAATTCACTGAGCCACACCAGCCAGGGCTAAAAATGGAGTGGTGGTGGGGAAATGGAGACAACTGTACTTGGTCATCATTTTTTTTTTAAATGGAACCACCTTACGACCAAGCAATTCCACTTCTCAGTGTATATCAGAACAAAAACACTGATTCCAAAGTTTATGTGTGTTCCTGTGTTTATTGCAGCATTATTTACAATAACCTAGATATGGATACAATTTAAATGTCCATCAATAGACAAGTGGTTAAAGAAGTGGGGATACCATTTACAACATAGAGGGTATCATGCTCAATGAAGTAATTCAGTCGAAGAATAACAAGTACTATATCATTTTACTCAAATATGATATTTATAGAATAAAATGAATAAACAAATTAAATTGATACAGACACATCAACACAGAGAAGATACTGATGATTGCTAGAGGGGAGGGTGTTTGGAGGACTAGGTGAAACAAATGAAGGGATTAAGAAGTACAAATTGGTATTTACAAAATATTCACAGCAAAGTAAAGCACAGCTTAGGGGATATAGTTAATAATATTGTAATAACTATGTACAGTTCCAGGAACTGGAACTGGAACTGGAACTGGAACTGGGTACTGGAAATATCGGAGGGAGCACTTTGAAAAGTATATGATTGTCTAAGGACTATGCTGTACTCCTGAAACTTATACAAAATAATACTGAATTTAAACTGTAATTGAAATTTTTTTTAAAAATACCAGCATTTTGTTTCCTTTTGTAGAAGCAGTAAAACAATATGATGTAAAAAGTGGAAATTGGAAGTGTTTATAGGAACTAATCATGGCAGGTTCACTTTGGAAAATGATCAATGAAAAATGGTTCATAAACCCATGAAATTGGTTTAGTTTAGCTGGAACTCAATATTAAGCTGCTAGGTTTTTTTTTTTTTCATTAGTAGAAACAACTAAGAAAATTCTTCAAAACAACTGCAACCTGTACCCAGTATTCACTTACACTTTCAGTCCTGGATTAAGTGGAATGTGGCTTCTCAGACTATAGCATAAAGTAAGGAGTATTCCTCAAAACAAGGGGATACCAAGATCATGGAGAACAAAGGTCCACATTCTGTTTTCCACCTATTGTGCTTCCTGGGAATAAATCCTAGAAGATGCAGCAGGATAGATCACCATCACTATGTCTTCTAATAGCCTTGTAAATGCCTGCAGATACTGCAGTCTCAGTGACCCAAAACAATGGGGCAGCTACTAAAGTAGCTAAAGCATGACTTTCCCAAACTCTGCTGTTATCCTCAGACCGAATCTGGAGTTGAAGCCCTCTCTTGTCCAGTGACCACCCTGTCTTCTGTGTTGGTTACCTCTGATACAGAGTTTTCTTCCCATGGAAACATTGCTCAAATATTTACTGAGCACCCAAGATAGACAAAGCCCCATGGGAGTAAGGTGAACTGAGAGAGACATTTAGAAATAAATCAGAAATTTTGCTTTCTGGAAACTTGGTATATTTTTAAAATAATAAGATTAAATACACAAGAATTGTCAGAAGAAATGAAGAAAATAAATAGGAGGTGTTCATTTACATGTGGAATGTAATGTACAAAATAAGCTAACAAACAAAATATCAACAGACTCACAGAGAACAGACTGAAAGCTGTCAGAGAAGAAGTGAAGGGATTGGGGACTGGGTTAAAAATGTGAAGAGATTAAGAAAAAAACTCATAGACAGACAACAGTATGGTGATTACCAGAGAGGAAAAGGCATGTTGGTGAAATTAGAAGAGGGTAATAGGGGGATAAATGGGGACAGAAAGAGACTTGACTTGGGGCAATGCATGCAAAATACAATATACAGATGATGTATTATAGAATTGTATACATTAAATCTATAAAATTTTATTAACCAATGTCACCCCAATAAATTCAACTAAAATTAGGAGGTGTATTAATTTGTTTGTACTGCCCTAACAAAGTAACCATAGGCTGGGTGAGTTAAACAACAGTTATGGAGGCTAAAAAATTGAGATCAAAGTGTCAACAGTTTGATTTCTTCTGAGGCATCTCACCTTGTTGTAGTTGGCGATCTTCTTATGTCTTCACATGGTCTTTCCTCTGTGTCCATCTGTGAACTAATCACTTCTCATAAGGGCACCAGTAATGTGGAATTAGGGTTCACCCTAATGACCCCATTTTAATTGAATTACCTCTTAAAAGACCCTATATCCAAATACATTTTGAGGTACCATAAGTTTAAGACTTCAACATATGAAATTGGGGACACAGTTCAGCTTGTAACATCCTCCCATGTTGTCATCATCTTCTCCCTGCTCCAGACTCAGCCCCTTCTCTCTCCTGCTCTCTGCAAGCCTTTGTACACAACCCTGTGAACCGCTGCCTCAGGTATTTGCAACTTCACCTCTTTCCTTCATCAGTAGTGGAAAGGCTCAGGTTCCATCATAGCAGGATCACAAAGTACTAGGTTTACCTGCCAGTCTGTCACCTCTTTCTTGTTGCCCCTAGAGTAAATAATGGTCTGTATCAAGTGATCTAAGGTAATAAAAGCTTTCTCTAAGCACTTCTGCTTACAAATATACTCTCATTTCAGTCATTAAGTATTCATTCACCTGGAGTCATCACAACGATGAACTTAAGTTTGAAGCTTGTTCTCAGTGTGACTCCACCTCAGACCAAAGCCTGCACACCATGAGCCTGGCTCTATGTCATTACCCCCCATGGTTGTTCCTTCCATCTCACTTCTTGCTTTGCTCCCTGCCAATTTTTCACTCCTCCAAGTTTGGGAAGGAAAAGGTGAGGACAGCTGTTCTACTTGTTAGGTCCTGCCATCATCCAAAGTTTCTCCTTGGGTTCTCATGGGTGATTTGTGTGCTCTCCAGAAAACGTTAACTCTGGGACCCTTTCTTCTTCAGTCCATACACTGACACCCTTTGTAGGGGCACCACTGCCCTTGAGGGTGGCCTTCCTGGTCTTAAACATTCCTCCAGGCTAGCTCTCCTATGGTAAGGGGGACACACTCATGCACTTTTTGTCTGACAAAATCTAGACCTTGAGGCCATTTCTGAGACAGCCAGGCCTGAATCTGGCTGCAGCCCACATACTGTAGAAAACTCAGGTTCTGGATCTCTGACTAACCTAATCAAAGCTCCCTAACTTGACCGGAGGAAATCCTGGTGGAACATCATGGTCCAAGTCCAGACCCTTACCTGCAGTTGGTGGGGGGGGGTAGGCTCCACCCATAGGGCCCTCCCACCTCCCAGCTGTCAGAGGTGAGAATAACTCTACCAAGACATGATCTGCTTGGACAGGAAAGGTGGCTGATCTCTCAAAGGAGAAGGGCCAAGAGCCTCTTCCTGAATGGGCTTTTATTGGATCATTTTGCATAGGAATACAAGCTCATTAATCATTATCAGGCAGTAAGGATCAAACAATAGATAACATACAAAGAACTCTGAGGGTCTATTTTGAGTCAGGGTCAGATAGCTAAAGAGCAATAAAACTTTGAGGAATAAACTCACTTCTTGCTTGGACCTTTATTTAATTGATAGCATTGTAAACAAAGCATGTTTCACATATTCTTTCTTAGGCCTGATTGCCCTAGGGAACCCTCCCTTTTCACCACAGGGTGGCACCCACCACCAGCATTGTTTCAGGCTTAAGGCATTGTCTCAGGGTTAAGTCAGGCAGGGTAAGCAAGGCAGCCAAGAGATTAGGAGACAGAATGAGGACTCAGGCTATGTCATAGCTGAGTGTCCATCACCCCTTTTGCTATAGTCCCCCAAGTCCTTCCTTGGGGCCTCCATGTGATCATGCCTCGCTTAGGTTGTTCCACCCCTTGGGGAATCTTACCCATCATTGGCTAACCTAACAAGCATTGGGGACCAGTTATGGATGAGGTAAAAGGAGCAGTAGCAGCACTCCTGCCAGGGAGATAAGCCTTGTCTCCTTAGTGGCTTATGGTCCAAAGGTTGCTCACTCAGCCCTAGCCATGGTGGGGTTACAGCTCCTGAAACCAGGCAGGGCAGTTCCCAACACTGTAGATACTGCCCTTCCCCTCACAAGACACATCCCTCAACCCTGAAGCCTTAGAAACTCCTTGCTTGTATCAGTGGATCTCGGGTTCAGCCCACATCTCCCTCTCCCCAGAGAAGCCTTGGCTTCAGAAGCTCAAATCTGTACCATAGTAGTAGGATCCTAATTTCCCCCAAGGGAAGTTGTACTTGAGAATGGTATTGGGGCATGCCTTTGAGGAACCAGGATCATCAAAGTAATATGTCTAAGTAAGTACCAGGTCATCAATATTATTTAACAGTCAATCATCCAACAAATAGTTATTAAACTCTTATAATGTGCCAAGCACAGTTTCTAGATGCTATAAATGTAATCAGGCCCTCTGCCTATGGGGCTTATATTTTAGTGGGGATACAGAAAATAAGCAAATAAATCAGTAAATTGCATAGCAAGGCATGAGAGGGGCTATGAAAAGATACACAGTAGAAAGTAGAGTGGGAAATGCAAGGGAAGCTAAGATGGGAGTCAGGAAAGATGATCACTGAGAACTGACATCTTAACAGCCTCAAGGAAGATGAGGGTCTGTTTATCATTGCAGATATCTGGAGGGGAAGGAGTGAAGGGAGGGTGGTATCCTGGGGGCAAATACATACAGAATTACAGGAGAAAACGACTTAGTACAAAACTCTGAAAAACCCAATGTTTAAGAAAAATGATAAAGAACAGCAAAAGTTCATGGCAAAGGAGGCAGGTAAAGATCAGGAGATTAGCCCCAGGTGGTGTAGCTCAGTGGATTGAGTGTGGGCCTGTGAACCAAGGGATCATGGTTTGATTCCCAGTCAGGGCCCATGCCTGGGTTGTGGGCCAGTTCCCAGCAAGGGACGCACAAGAGGCAACCATACATTGATATTTCTCTCCCTCTCTCCCTCTTTCCTTCCCTTCTCCTCTAAAGATAAATAACTAAAATGTTTAAAAACAAAAGATCTGGAGATCAAATGCTTCTAAGGTAATTTGCTCAGGGATGGGATGAGTTCTACTTGCTGGTGGGTAGTTACATGACTCTGTGCGCACTCACAGAACTGTGTAATGAAAGATGTGATATTATTATATGTAATTTTTAAGTAGATACTTTTTAAAAATTTAATCTTTATTTTATTTTTTTATTACCATTTAGTTCCCTTATACTCCCTCCCTCTAGCAATCACCACACTGTTGTCAATGTCCATGAATCCTTTTTCCCTTGTGCTCAATCCCTCCACCCCTTAAGTCCCTCCCCACTAGCTGTGCTCTCCATTTATGAGCATGTCTCCATTTTCCTTGTTTAGTTTGTTCACTAGATTCCACATATGAGTGAAATAATATGATATTTGTCTTTCTCTGACTAGTTTATTTCACTTAACATAATGTTCCACAGGTCCACCCATACTGATGCAACGGTAAAATTTTATGTTTTATGGCTGAACAGTATTCTGTTGTGTAAATGTTCCACAGGTGTTTTATGCACTCATCTATTGATGGATACTTAGGCTGCTTCCATATCTTGGCAACTGTAAATAACACTGCAATGAACATAGGGGTGTTTATGTTATTTTCAATTAGCATTTCATGTTCCTTCAAATACATTCCCGGAAGTGAGATCACTGGGACAAAAGGCAGATACATTTTTAATTTTTTGAGGTATCTCCATACTTCTTTCCACAATGGATGTACCAGTCTGAATTTCCACCAACAATGCAAGTGTTCTCCTTTCTGCACATCCTCACCAATGCTTGTTTTTTATGGATTTATTGATGCTACTCATTCCGACAAGTGTAAGATGGTATCTCATTGTGATTTTAATTTATATTTCTCTGATGATTAGTGATGTTGAGCATCTTTCATGTGTCTATTGTTCATCCATATGTCCTCTTTGGAGAAGTGTCTATTCAGGCCCTTTGTCCATTTTTAATTGGGTTGTTAGTTTTTTGATGTTGAGTTTTGTAAGCACTTTATAAATTTTAGATATTAACTCCTTATCAGATGTATCAGAGAATATGTTCTCTATTTTGTGAAGTAGATGCTATTTTAAAAGCCCACCAGATTTGCCTCAAGAATGAGAGCTTCAGACAAGTGATAGGTAGGGAGAGAAATATCATTCCTGTCATGAAGCATATTTGGGGTGTGGTGGAAATTCAGGCTTCCAGGCTTCATAGCTGGAAGCTCCTTGGAGACTACTTATTTAACTGAGATGGGCTACCAAAGCTTTGGTTCACCTCACTCAGCCATCTCCAATCCCCCTCAGCTCTAGCCCCTCCAGCCTGTTCACTAGGCCTCAACATACCACACATGTTCTATACATAGGCCTGCATGCTCTTCTTGCCTGCCACTTCATATGGCATCTTGGAGGCCTTCCCTGATGACCCTTAATGTTCACTCTTCCTTTCATCATGCTCTGTTGTGTAATGATGCTTTGTCTCTTTCACACACTGTCACTCTGAGTTTATATAATGTTTCTGCTTCCATATTGCTCATTTCACTTCTTCACTGTGAAGCAGGCTCCAAGAGAACAGGAACATATGAGCTGTGTCCACCATAAACTAGTACCTAGATTAGTGCCTAGCAAATTGTAGGTGCTCAATAAAAAGTGCCTGCCATCATTTTAATTAATGTTACAAAGTTGGAACTGATGGATTTTCATAGTTGAACCACATAATTAGTGGGGAGTTCCCTGGTGGTCATTGCAAAATAGGAAAATAATGTGAAATATTGCCTAGGAAGTAGAAGTATAAAAACCTTTCTGGGCAAGACAAGATTGTATGAGGACTTGTTTTGTTCAGATAATCATTATGGTCTCATTGAGAAATAATAGGGAAATATCTTTAACATTAATACCAAGCAATTATTTCTTCTTTAAACCTTTTGAGTAAGCCAAAGTCAAAAGGCTAATGAATAGCCATGGAGCAGGAATTATTCCTAATTAAGCTCACATCTACAATAAAACTCCGCATAGATCCCATTTACAGTGTGGATGATCTTTCTTTTTCTTTTGGGAGCACACATTTAACTATGCTTCAGAAGCACTGCACTTCATCTAACCCTCAATAGATCTTTAAAGTATGTTTTAATGACCATTCTACAGATGAGGAAACTGAGGTTTATAGACTGCAATCGCTGATAGGTTGTGGTAGAGACAAGGTTTGTTTGACTCCCAATAGTAGGGGCTGGCAAACTTCACCTGAGAGCCCAAACAACCTGTTTTATAAATGAAGTTTTATTGGAGAATGCCATACCTACTTTTCCATGAGCTTTCTGTGTCTGCTATTATGCTAGAACAGCAGACTTGAGTGGTGGCATACGCTTGCTAAAATGAAAATTCTATGGACATTTATAAACAATAGGCTGCTGTAGACTGTGCTTACCTGCTGGGCAGTCAAGCAACTGAACAAATATGTGTAGTATCTGTTTCTCTGAAGGGGGAAAATAATTTTGTATAAAAATAAAACACTTGCCTCCATTTCATTTGTCTCTTTTTCTGCTACTTGAAAATAAATGAAATTTGACCATCAGCTTACACCATACACAAAAATAAACTCAAGATGAGTAAAAGAGTTAAATATAAGTTGTGATACCATTAGAGTCCTAGAGAAGAACATAGGAAAATTTCAAATATTCCATGCACCAGTATTTTCAGTGATACATCCCCTAAAGCAAGGGATATGAAGGATAAACAAATGGGGATTTATCAAATTTAAAAAAAGCTTCTGTACAGCTAAAGAAAACATCAACAAATTGAAAAGAGAACCAAATGTATGGGAAAATATATTTGCCAATGATACCTCAGACAAAGGTTTGATCTCCAAAACATATAAAGAACTCACATGATTCCGCACCAGGAAGACAAACAACCCAATTAAAAAATGGGCAATAGGACCTGAACAGACATTTCTCCAAGGAGGACATACACAGGGCCCAGAGACATATGAAAGGATGCTCAGCATCACTAGCCACCAGAGAGATGCAAATCAAAACCATGATGAGATATTACTTCACAATGGTGAAAATGGCCATTATTACCAAATCAACAAACAACAAGTTCTTGTAAGTTTATGGAGAAAAGGGAACACTGTTGGTGGGAATGCCAACTGGTGCAGCCACTGTGGAAAACCTTATGGAATTTTCTCAAAAAATATAAATAAAACTGCCTTTTGACCCAGCAAATCTATACCCTAAAAATCCTGAAACACTAACTCAAAAGAACCTATGCACCCCAATGTTTTAGCAGTGCAATTTAAAATAGTCCAGTGCTGGAAACAGCCCAAGAGCCCATCCATAAATGAATGGGTCAAAATATTGTTATACATTTATACAAGAGAATACTATGCAACAGAAAGAAAGAAGAAATTCCCACTATTTGTGACAGTATAGGTGGAACTGGAGAGCATCATGCTAAGTGAAGTAAGGAAGGCCATGAAAGACAAATACCATATGATCTTACCTATAAGTGGAGCCTAATCAATGAAACAAACAAACAAGTAAAATTGAATCAGAGACTTGGAAATAAAGAACAAACTGACAGTAACCAGGGAGGGGGGTAATGGTGGAAAAAGGGGAAGGGTCATCAAGAAACAAGTATAAAGGATCCTTGGGCTAAGACAATGGGTGAGTAAAGGATTGAATGTGGGAGGAACAGTGGGTAGGGCATGGGGATAGTAATGTCAGAAAAGGGGGAGCACTGTAATCCAACAACAATTAAAAAGACACAGTGAAAATACTATTGTAAACATTTACACAGTTACATTAAAGAAAAAATAGAAGTAAAAAATAAAAGAAAATGTAAACTGGGATTTCTAAGTGCAAAATTATTTTTCTACTAAAATATCAAAGAAGTGTATTTCATAAATAAATTTTCTGGAGAGTTCCAGGCAAGATGGAGGCATAGGTAGAAACACTTCATTTTCTCGCATAACCAAAAGAAGGATAACAGCCAATTTAAAAACAACAAATAACTAGATGTGCCAGGAAATAAAACTGCATGGAACTCTGGCAACTGTGGAGTTAAAGAAACATTCACCAAGACCAGTTGGAGGGGTGGAGCCTGGAGATGGTCAGCCCAGCAGAGAGGACATGCAGCAAGGCTGTGGACCTCATGGGTGAGGTGGTGCTGGCTGAAAGGGAGACTAAGAATTAAAGCTAGCAGTAAAATACTCTGGGGGTTCCCATGGTGGGAGAAACTCCCAGTTTCACAGGAGAGTTCTTGGAAAGTGGGGCAAGAGTGGAGAAAACGAGTGGCATTGTTCCCTCTCTGCATCCCCCACATACAGCACCATAGACACAATGCAGCAAAGAAGGTTGTCCTGCCCTGGCAAATACCTAAGGCTCCACCTGCTTATAACATAACTGGTGTGCCAAGACAAAGAAATATGGCCCAAATGAAAGAACAGATCAAAGCTCCAGAAAAAGAGTTAAGTGATAAGGAGATAGAAAACCTATCTGATTCAGAGTTCAAAACACTGGTAACCAGGAATGCTCACAGAACTGATCAAGCTTGCTCACAAAATGAAGGAACAAATGAACACTACCCAAAATGAAATAAAGCAAAACACACAGGGAAACAACAGTGAAGGGAAGAAAACCAGGACTCAAATCAATGTTTTGGAACAAAGGAAGAAATAAACATCCATCCAGAACAGAAAGAAGAAACAAGAATTCAAAAAAAAGTGAGGAGAGGATTAGGAATTTATGGGACAACTTTAAGCACTATAACATCTGAATCATAATGGAGCAGGAAGGAGAGGAAAAGAATAAGAAATTTAAAACTTATTTGAACAAACAATGAAGGAAAACTTCCCCAATCTGACAAAGGAAATACACTTCCAGGAAATTCAGGAAGCTCATAGAGTCCCAAAGAACTTGGACCCAAGGAAGCATACACCAAGGCACATCATCATTAAGTTATCCAAGATTAAATATAAAGACAGAATCTTAAAAACAGCAAGAGGAAAGGACAGAGTTACATATAAAAGAGTTCCCATAAGACTATCAGCTGATTTCTCAAAAAAAAAAAAAAAAAAAAAACCTTATAGGCAAGAAGGGACTGGAAAGAAATATTTGCAGTCATGAAAGGCAAGGACCTACAACCAAGATTACTCTATCCAGCAAAGCTATCATTTAGAATATAAGGGCAAATAAAGTGCTTCCCAGATAAGGTAAAGTTAAAAGAATTCACCATTATCAAGCCCTTATTATTTGAAATGTTAAAGGACTTATCTAAGAAAAAAAATGAAAGATATGATAGTAAAAAGACAGCAAACTCACAGATATTAACAAAACCACACCTAAAACAAAAGCAAACTAAGCAAACAATAGAACAGGAACAGAAACACAGAAATGAAGACCACATGGAGGGTTAGCAACAGGGGAGGAGGAGAGAGGGGGAAAAGGTACAGAGATTAAGTAGCATAGATGGTAGATAGAAAATAGACGGGGAGGGCAAGAATAGTGTGGGAAATGTAGAAGCTAAAGAACTTATGACACATGAACATGAACTAAAGGGGGGAATGTGGGTGGGAGGGGCTGTGCAGGGTAGGGAGGAATGATGGGGGAGAAATGAGACAACTGTAATAGCATAATCAATAAAATATATTTTAAAAAAGAAATAGAAGAAGATTAAAAAGAAACTATGAACAGTAAAATGACAACAAACTCACAAGTATCAACAGCCTAACTTTAAAAACAAAAACTAAGCAAACATCTAGAACAGGAACAGAATCACAGAAATGGAGATCACATAGAGGGTTTTCAGTGGGGAGGGGGAGGGGAAAATGAGGGGAAAGGTACAGGGAATAAGAAGCATACTTGGTAGGCATAAAATAGACAGGGAGAGGTTAAGAATGGTATAGGAAAGAGAGAAGCCAGAGAACTTATACGCACAAGCCACAAATGTGAACTAAGGGCAGGGAAATGCTGGAGGGCAGGCAGGTGTAGGGCAGAGAGGGGATACAGGGGAGAGAAACATTGGGAAAACTGTAATAGCATAATCAATAAAATATACTTAAAATAATAAATTTTACAGAGGAAAGGTTTTCACCTTTGTTTTTCTTTTTATCCACTGGTTCTATCCACAGAATTTAACTAAAATAGAGCACATAAGAGGGATATTAAGAAATACATTCAATAAAATCACAACAGTGCAGCATATGCAATAAATTATGCAGGCAGATTTATTGAACTCTGTGACATCAAAGAAGCAGAAATAAATGAACTTGTTGATATTCATGAGGATACCATGAATTTTCAGTGTGTAACTTAACTATAATTCTATATTTTATCTGTCAGTTTAGGTCATCTAAAGACATCTAATTAACTAATTTTCAAACTGTCTTTCCAAATAATGTAGTTTTTATTTTGTCAATATATCTGGGAAAGATTATAATAAATTAGTCATAATACAGGTATTAAAGTTAAGTCCTTAGTTCTTTCAAAGGGATTGACACCCCAGAATTATACAATGAGTTTTATTTTGGGGGACAACCTTCATCTTTACTTTCAGAATGTTCTTGACCACAGAAGAATTAACAAAAATAATGACAATTGTCAATATGCATTTATGTGGTTCTATCCCTGTGTGTGTGACATAAATTAGTGCCCTAAAGGACAGGAAGTCCCTTAGGGACTTTTCCAACTGGGGCAGCCCATCTCTGGAACAGATGCTCCCCATGAAGTCACACTCAGCAAGGATGTGGACAGAAAGTGTGATGCTATTGATTAGAATCTGAGTTAAAGAACATGGTTTTTCCAGGGCCCCATATAAGGGCTAAATGAGGTGCTGCCATCAGATCAGGAAGTGTCTTGAGGTGGGGGACCTTCCCATTTTATACAATATTGTTGATGAAATATGATCTGCTCCAATATCAGAGCACCTGATGGTGGAGAGCAAAAGCTTTTATGTAAGACCCATGTCAGGTGGGAAGGGAGCTCAAATCCATACTACAGGCTTTCAGGCAAGTTATCTACACTCTGAGCCTTAATGTTTCCATCTTTAAAATTAATTTAGTAGTTTCTTCCTCTGATGGTTACTGTGAGAATTATGTAAAATGTCTGGCCCAAAGGAAGTATTAATAATTGCTTATTATTTTTATATTACCTCAAAATTACTTCATTATGTTGATGGTCTTTCTCTAATTAGTGGTACATAATATTGAAATATAAAATATTCATTCATGTAATAAATATTTCCTAGGCCAATATTATATACCAAACTCAGAACTAGTTTTAGGTTTTACAAAAATTTATAACATGTAAGTTCTATCTTCAAAGAGCTGGCAATATAGAAGAGAAAATGCATTCATGTTATTACCTGCATGTAATAATGAGAAGAGTAACAATTAATAACCTGAGGCCTCAAAACATGCAGTACTTGTGGTATGTGGGCTCTAGACTGTTCTACAGTATCTAGCATAGGCACCTAGGTTTTAATCCCCACAATAGTCACCAAGTTATGCACTGTTATCTGCACTTTATATGAAAATTCTGACAGGGTCATCCTGCAAGCAGAGGGAGCAGTGCAAGGTGGAACAAAGTTTGTTGCAAGTTTAGACTAGAGCAAAGGCAGTCTGGAAAATCTTCTACTATTTTAGGAATAAAACTACAGGCTAGGGTCTGTGATTGTTTGTGGGGCCTATGCAGCTTTAGCAAATGCTCTCCCACCAATCCCCAACCCCCAGAAATATACACACCAACCAGTTCCTTCACCATCTTTGAGAATGGGTGTGAGAAGAACTTCAGTCTGGCTGTAGTCCAGGAATATGAACACACAGTAAGGCTAATCTGGAGAATGTGCCCTCAGTCACTGTGCACCAGCTCAAATGGTAGATTCCCAGGTAGGCAAACCCCTTGCCTGGGGGACCTGGGA
The DNA here is from genome assembly GCA_004027475.1 of Anoura caudifer. Classification (NCBI taxonomy): domain Eukaryota; kingdom Metazoa; phylum Chordata; class Mammalia; order Chiroptera; family Phyllostomidae; genus Anoura; species Anoura caudifer. The sequence continues at coordinate 3,477 of PVKU01009031.1, read as the reverse complement.
AGCACAACCAGACCAGAAAGTGCCTTGGTCTCAGCTGGGCCTCCTCAGCCTAGAAGACTTTCCTTGGCTGAAAGATTGAATACCTTTTTCCACCTGGGGAAGTTACCACTCAGTCTACCAAGTATCACTTGAGCATTCCCATTCATTAAAGGTGTTTTACATTATTATTTAGAGGAAGAGGTGGGTTTTGTTCCTTAAAGAGGACTACACTATTCCCTCTTGCACTCCAGAGAACCATGATGCCAGAGGTACCTTGGCAATGGTGCAGGCTGTCTTCCCAGCACAGGTCTTCTTTTCTCCATTCAGACCCTCAGTATTCACTTTGCAGAACAAGGACCCCCTTTCTGAACATCTTGAATATTTTAAGCCTAAATCTTCTTCCCTGTGACTTTTGACATCCAGGTATGCCTGAGCAATCCCTTCTAGCCTTCCATGTGTGTCTTCAGTGATGGAGACCATGCCTTCACAAAGTTTTCTCTATTCCAAAATGAATAACCCAAACTCCTTTACAAATGTCTCCCTTGAGAAGGCATCTATTCCTAGATTTCTCATGGGTCTTCAGCAGAGCCATATCAGGGTCTGCTGGCACTGCCTGAACTGTGTCTTTCTTGGCCACAAGGAAGTCCTGGTTCCCCAAGACTCACCAAGTACTTAACAAGAGCCTCAGAGATTTTTAGGTGCTCATTTGCCATGCCATAGTATAAAATGGATTTCTGAAGTCTAATTTTAGAATCTTCCATTTACTCCTAGGAACCCACACCTTGGCTCAATTTAATTTTTTTACATTTATAATATTTCAAATCATGATTCTGTTTTCCAGTTCATATATGCCTTCATATTTATGTTATTAGAATGTTAGACAATGTCTCCCATGGTGTCATTCAACACATTGATTAAATGCTAACAAGGATAATTTAAGTGACAAGGCTCTGTGGTCATCCAGCAGAGACAACTCCAACTTGACAATGCTAATATTTAATGTTCTTAGATGTAATTGTCCTCAGAATTAGCTAGACTGATAATCCAATAGACTATGGATGATTCCAAAGAGCTTCTGAGAGTCAGACCTACAGCACCTGACTTCATTTCAGTGTTTTCTGTCCCTGGCATAGGAGCCCCTGGGTTCTTGTCCTTAGATCTTCAGACCCAAGGCCAATGCCTGTCCTGCTGATCCAGGTTCCAACTCCAAACCTGAGCCAATCTGTAGGCCCAGAGCCCAGGATCTCTGACTATCTCCTACCAGGCAAAACTATATAAAACATGTAGTTTCATTGTTGCTGTTATTTTTAATCTTTCTATAAGTGGCACACAATCTCTTTCCAGATACTTTTGGCAGACTCTAGAGAAAAACTCAGTGTGTGTGTGTGTGTGTGTGTGAAGTGTGTGGAGTCAGAAGGCCTGAGTTCCCCTAACAAGCAGGGCTCCTCCCATCCTTCTTTTCATAGCTAATTTAGTTAAGTGTTTAAACAATGTAATCTGGCAACTATCCTCAGTGAGATTGAGGACGGCTGTGCTCAGGATCCCAGCCCTCCAATACAGCCTGTGCCAACTTTTCTGAAATAGCAAATCTTGCTTCCGTCCATGCTTTCCTGGAATAACCTCAGGGGAAGAATACTCAATTTCCTATACCTAGACTACTTTTATTTATTACCATCTAATGAGCCCATATTTGGAAGAAAAATATGTGGAATGAAATTGAGTGGTTGTAAATAACTAATGAAAGTGTTTAAATTCAAAGGAGCTCTCAGTAAGATTGTCTATGTATGTAAATCAGCATGTACTTCTCAGACAGGTAGTGTATCAGCGCAATTCCATTGTCTGACTGGCAGGGTCACCCTGAAGAGCAGGGCTTGGGCAACCTGCAGGATCCCAACAGCTGAGCTTTTCAGCACCATTCTTCTCATTCAGATTTGACTCACCTGGATGAGGATAGCCAGGGAGTTCAGCTCCTTAAAAACAAGCTTATGAGTTAACAATTGTAACTGCTTCATTGTAATGGAGCCTGTGAAGTCTGCTGGAGGAACTATATCTATAATTGTTTTTAATTATCTACTTATTAAGAACAATCTCCTCACTTTGCACCAGGTGACTCTTTCTCTCCTGACATGGAGTCCCTTCATTTCACTCTCCCCTGACAGCCATGCAGAGCTTCAGTGACTTTTCCTCTTAGGCGTACATTGCCTGTACCTGGATAACCTGTTCCAGAGCTCATGTGAAGCCTAATCTGACCTGCAATGCTCTAACAGTGTTCATTATTTAAGGTCCCCTGAGTGTGTTTCTGAAGTGAAGAATCACTTTACAGATCACATTATAACCACTCTATAATAGCAACACATGTAGTACTGTAATGTTTCTCAAAATGAGTCTTTCCTTCCCCAAGTTATATAGCTGATATCTCCAGAGCAGCTTAGGCTCCAAAGTAAATATCATTCTCTTTAAAAAACAGCCCTTCTATGCCGAAATACAGAAACCATATTTACAGGAATCAGATGATGAAGTTTTTAGCTGTGACGGTGCTGACAATGTTGACAGTGTCGATCCATCCACTTCTAATCCTTTCACCGGAAAAAATAAGGAGATATCAACAGACTGAAAAGATGTTTTCAGAGGCATAGAGTCTTCAGGAGGACACTGGAGTTTGTGAGATCTCAAGGTCTTAAACCGGGACATTTTTCAATGCAGCACAGCAAACAGACACCAGAAACACAGCATATTTGAAAACAGATTATCGAAAATTGCAGTGGACATTGAAAAACTGGACTGTAAGGAGAGTACTCCGGCGGTGCAGAGACCAGGGCAGGGGCTGAGAAACTGGGCCAGGGCTGGCCGTAAGACTCTAGGGAGGGAGCTGGAGCAACTGCTCCCTGAACAGCCAAACAGGGACCCGGCAGCGCCGGCATAAACCTGGTCACTTGAAATCCCACAGAGAAGAGTTAAGACCTCATAGCCCTGGGAGGACTGAATGAGGGAGCTGGAGCATGCACCTTTGTCTGCGCCCACGCGACATTGTAAACAGCTGCTTGGGGATCGTTGCATCAGCGTGCCCAGGGAGACCCGGCACAACATGGCACACAGTCGCTGGGCACCCTAGGGGTTGAACCGTGTTCATGGGACAGTTGGAACCTGTGCAAGGAAGACTCAGGGAACATCGGGACTTGTGGGCGCATGACCACAGTTCGCGCCTGGGTCCCTGGACAGAGAATCTAGGGACACCTCTGAGGACAGTAGGCCAGAGAAAACTGAATGCTGAACAAGGGAAAAATAAAAAAATAAAAAACAATACGGTCACCCCTCGGCCACTACAGTCTTCAAGACCAGAAAAATCAGCTTGGCAAGATTGATAACAGCAAGAATTAGCGGTTTTGGTGTTACTCGGTTTTTTAATTTTTCTGTGGGTTTTTTTTTTCTCTTTTTCTCTTTTTCACTATTTTGATCTCTTTTACCCCTCAACTCCTTTTGGCTTCTCAATACTTCTTT
>PVKU01009030.1:0-66855 GCA_004027475.1 Anoura caudifer | reverse complement strand
AAATCTACCCTCATATTCAGAAGTGTAGAGTACACAACGTTGTACAAGATAATATTATGCAATAGATGTCTACAGTTTATCTTACATAACTAAACTTCATGCCTGTTGAACAGCAATTTCCTGTTTCCTTCTTCCCCTTCTCCTTGTAAGTAGAATGGGAACCACCATTCTGTTCTCTGTTTCTGGGATTTTGACTATTTTAGATACCTCTTTTAAGTATAACCGTGCAGTAATTCTTTGACTGGCTTATTTCACTTAATATAATGTCCTCAGTGCCCACCCATGCTGTAATATAGAATTTCCTTATTTAAGCCTTATTTAAGGCTGAATAATATTTCATTATTTGTAAATACCATTCCTTTATACATCCATCTGTCAATGGACACGTAGATTGTTTATGTATCTTGGCTCTTATAAATACTGCTGCAATTAACATGGTAGTGCAGGTATGTCTTCAGGGTTTTTGTTAACTGAGGGCCATTGGTGCCAATTCAACACCGACAGGAATCCCCAGTTTGAGGTGCAGTGAAGAAAAAGTCTTTATTCAGCATGAAAGAGCTCCATTGTGATACAGCACAGCTGCGAGGCAGCCCTGGGGCCAGGCCCTCACACAGTAGACAGCCCTGCTCTGCTCCTCACTGGTCTGGTTCGCACTGCGGTTGTCTGGTCTCCTCCGATCTTTTCTGCTCTGTTCCATGCCACACCACTCCGGCCCGGGTTGGTCTGTTCTGCTCTGGTGAGACATCTGGAGGAAATGCAGTTTTCAGTGGAGAGGGGAAAGTGTGCTCTGAGAGCCAAAGGGGTGCTGGCTGATATAGACAGAAGTCCCCACCCCTGGTCCATGATCGGACTGTCCTCATGCCTCCATCTTTCTTCATCTTTCTCAAGATTGCTTTTGCTATTCTGAGCTGTGTGGTTCCATATGAATTTTAGTATTTTTGTTTATATCTGTAAAAATGCCGTTGGGATTTTTTTAAAAAGATTTTATTTATTTATTTTTAGACAGAGGGGAAGGGAAGGAGAAAGAGAGGGAGAGAAACATCATGTGTGGTTGCCTCTTGTGTGCCCCACACAGGGCACCTGGCCCGCAACCCAGGCATGTGCCCTGACCAGGAATTGAACCAGAGACCCTTTGGTTCACAGGCCACACTCAATACACTGAGCTACACCAGCCAGGGCACCATTGGGATTTTGATAAGAAGTACTTTCAGTCTGTACATTGCTTTAGGTAGTATGGATATTTTAATAATATTAAGCTTTCCAATCCATGACATAGATATCTTTCCACCCTTAATTTCTTTCTTCAGTGTTTTGTAGTTTTTGGTGAAGAAGATTTCAACTCATTGGTTAAGTTTATTACTATGTATTTCATTCTTTTGGGGGTTACTATAAATGGACTTTTTTTTATTAAGAAAGAATATCCTTTTCATGTAGTTCAGTGTTAGTGTATAGAAACATACCTGATTTTGTATTGCATGCTGATTTCATATTCTGCAACTTCACTAAATATTACTTCTAACAGTTTTCTTATAGAGTCCATACAGTCTCCTATGTATAAAATACATCATCTGCAAGCAGAAATAATTTTGCTTCTTTCCTTCAATGCTTTTATTTCTTTTTCTTGCTGAATTGCTCTGGCTAGGGCTGTCATGATTATGTTAAATAGAATGGGGTGAGAGTGGATATCTTTGACATTTTTTATTTTAAATGAAGAGCTTTCAGTTTAATACCATTGAATATGTTGTTAGCTGAGACTTTTCATATACAGACTTTATTATATTGAGACAGATTTCTTGTATACCTAGTTTGTTAAGAGGCTTTATTTATTTATTTGTATTTTTTACATAAAAGGATATTGAATTTTGTAAGATGTTCTTTCTGGCTCTGTTGAGATGATTATGTTTTTTTTTTTATTTTGTTAATGTAGCACATCACATTAATCAATTTGTGTATTTTATTTTTATTTTTGAATTTGTACATTGTAAGTAAGACCTGATGGAAAAATGGAGCATGGGATGGAATCTCAGACCTTAGGCTAATGTGTGAATCCCTTCTCACAGCCTCCTTGTTTCCCTAGGAGAGGTTCTCAGCTACCCATTTCCTTATTTCCTGGTATCACAGGACCACCTAGACTGACTTTTTTGGCCTTCAGCCCAGGCTTTAGCTCTGGGAGAGTTGAGGTTGGGCTCAACCACCCAAAAGAATCTGGGAGAAGGTTGTGGTGGCAATCCTTCATTGGTAGCAGTATCTGGCCCCATACCTAGTTATCTAGCATGTTCCAATCCAATGGCTGCAATACCCTTAGGGTGTCACCCATGTATTTGGTGTTCTGGCATCAGGGCCATTAGAAGGAGAGATGATTAGCTCACTTCCCCACCTTGGCAGGAGCAAAGCTTATCTGTTCAGTGACTGACAGGAGGTGAACAGGCAGTCTTCAAGCCAGAGTGCCTGTGTGTCCCTTGTCTATCCATGCCACTCCCAGGGTCTAGAGTCCAGGGTGTCCAACCTTTTGGTGTCTGGAAGAAGAAGAGTTGTCTTGGGACACACATTAAATATACAAACACTAACGAAAACTGATGAGCAAAAAAAAAAAAGTTTTAAGAAAATGTATGATTTTGTGTTCAGCTGCATTCATAGCCATCATGGGCCACATGCAGCCCATGGGCTGCAGGTTGGACACCCCTGGTAGACTTTTCCATAAGTAAGTGTCCTGTGCTCAAGAGTAATCTACCTCAAGTCCTCTCAGTGCCTAGGCACACCTTCTATTCCTTCTTTTAAACTTTCTGCTTCTAACTTGTGTTAGTTTACTCTGGTAAGCTCAAGGCACTCTTTGGAATGAACAATAAAATACACATTGTATAGTTTCAATGATTCCATATACATGTTAAATGCTCTGATATTTACATCTAAAACTGGCATTGTACAATATGAAATTTATGCTAATAATTTATTTTTATTTTTTTACTTTAAAAATATTAAATACGAAGTAAAAATACCATGTCAAAGTTGAGTAAAAGACTATGGAAGACAGGAAAATGCTTTATTTTTAGTCTATAACACCATTTCTCCTGCTTTTGGACAAGGGACTCTGCATTTTCATTTTGCAATAGGCTTGCAAATTTTGTTGCTGATCTTCAGTGAAATATATGCTAATCATTAAAACTATTTTCCCAGGAAGAAGCTGAGGCTTAGAGGGATTTGGTAATTTTACTAAGATCACATGGAAGCAAAGTAGACTGACTCAAGAACATATGATCCTTAACATTGCTGTATATTTCATCCCTCCTTGTTAAACTGGAAGAGGATGATGATGATGATGATGATGATGATGATGATGATGATATTGCTACCACTGATTAAAATAATGATCATGGAAATATATATATACAATGCTTACTATGTTTGAGGCCTTGATATGAAAGCATTTCTTAAATAACTGCATTTAAATCTCACATCAGCCATATTAAGGAGTTACTATTATTGTCATCTTTATATTCATAGATGAAAAAATTTAAGCATGAAGTTAAATGAATTACCCACTTTATATTTAGCAAGCAGAAGAATCAAGATTTTAATATGGATAGTCAAGTTCTGCAGAATATTCAAAATCGCTTGTGACAGAATATATACCTAGACTAAAAAGAATTCTTGTCTACATCCTATGTGACTTACACACGTTATAAATAAAGAGATATTTTATGTTTATTTATTATTTAACTAAACAATAAAAGCAATCTGATATCTGTTACTTTTATTTTGGTTGCTATCTGCAATCTTAAAGTCATAATTTGGCTTTAGGTAAAGTGGATGATTATCATCTTCAAATAAATACTTCTATCAGCAGATTTATGAATGAGGCAATACATGTAATGCTGAGTTTCTGCACATTTTCAAAACATTTAGCCATCTTCTTTCTTCTCATGTCGAAATATTTCAAAATTAACTTGGCAAATGTTCATTTATCCAATGGGGTAGTCCAATTATAAAAACAAGTGTCAATATTTTTGGCTCCTGTTAAGGATATAGAAATAAAGAGAATGGAAGGATTGTAGTGTTACAATTTACTATGATGTGTTAAGTTTCCATTTAAATTTATTTTAGCACTGAAAACCAGACTTGACCTTATTTTATTGAGGAGAGCAGGAAGAAGAAACAAGGGCAATTTTTATAACTGTCACCCCTACAGTAGTAATTACATGTGAACGTGCTTGGCATATCACAAATATCCAGCAATAGTTGCTCGACCTTTCATTACCTCAATTCTTGCTAGTTCCAGGTTTGTAGAGAACTTTTAATCTCACCAACCCTGGGTAGAACCAGAATTCAAATTATACAATATTAGTCCTGGAAAGGAGCTCACAGTTTACTAAATTGGGAATATTTCATTTACAGGTATAGATTTGATGGGTAAAGGGATGTATATGTTTACTAACTTGATACCATTTGCTCATGGTAGAAACAACATTTAAACATTTAAATTCAGAATTTTAAATGCTGGGAAAAAATCATAATGCAAACTTCACAAAATGTTAATATGTTCTGTTTAGTATTAAAGCATCAGGATATAGTACATAAAAGCTCTTTGTATATTCTAGAGTAAGAGTGCCTATATAAGAAGATTTATTTTATTTTAATATGATGTCATGAATCAATGGCATAAAAATTAACCTACTTTTTCTGTTTTCTGACAATTTTGAATACTTCATGTGTATTTTGCCCACTGAATTTTATATTTGTCATAATAAATAATTTAAAAAAAGAAACTAAGAGATATAAAAGACAGAAAGTCAATAATATAAAATATTATGTAAAAGAGCTTTTTTGAGGACAAAAAGAAATTAAATTATTACATAATTCAATTTACTTTATATATTTTGGAAAGTCTAAGATGAATAAGTAAACACAGGATAGTACCCAGCATGTAGAACATTTCTATGCTAACTACTTAAATTATTGTTTTATTTTCCTGATAATAAGGTAGTTTCATTTCATTATTTTTAGGTGGAAATTACTTTATATATCCATATGATCTAGTTCTCCACAATCACTGCATAATATTCCCATAGACAGAGAGATTTGTTCAAGTTCAGACACATTACCTAAATTGAAGTAATGGATACTGAGTGTTTTTCCTGAGGTTGTATGGAAAGAATTGGTTTCTCCCCACAGAGGTTGTTCAATTTAGGGGCAAGGGTGCAGTTCTAGCTGTCATCAATTCTACTGCTGCTTATTTTTTTCTTCTTTGAAAACAAAATTCAAAGGCAAAAAATTAATTTAACAAAATAAACCCAGCATTTATTGTATGTATATGCAGAGTACATGAGATGATAATAATATGAATGAGTACATGAAGTTATATGCTTTTCTTTTAAAATGGGATTCCAGAAGAAGTAGTATCTTGTTACAGACTTAGTGTATATGTCTCTCCAAACTTCAGAGGTTGAAACCCTAATCCCCAATGTGATGCTATTTGAAGATGGCACTTCTGCGGAGTAATTAGAATTAGATGAGGGGTCATGATGGGCAGGCCCTGTCTGATGGGATCAGTGCCCTCGTAATTTGAGTCACCAGAGAGGTTGCTCTCACGTTGCCCCGTGAGGGCACAACAAAAAGTGGCCCTCTGTAAGGAAGTCAGAGAGCCCTTACCAAAGCATGACTGTGCCGACACCCTAATCTTGGACTTCTAGCTTACAGAATTGTTAGAAAATACGTTTCTGTTGTTTAAGCCAGCATTTATGGTAATTTGCCATGGTTGCCTGAGCTGACCTGAACACACTTCAAAAAAAATTATTTTAGTCAAGGGGAGTATTATATTTCAAAATTATTAGGATGGACTTTTCTGAATCTTTGAGATATGCCCAAGAAAAGTGTACTAAAAGTTATCATGTTTTATTGTCTGAGGGTATTTTAGGTCAATTGTGCAAATTTATATAAGCTCATTACTATATATGTGACTCCTTCTTATATTATAAAAATAATCATCAAATAAAATTTTCTCATTGCTACTAATCTGAAAGGATTCCTTACTCTGCATTACACTCTTGTATTTTAATAATATAACACCTTTTAATATATCATATTCTAGTATATGTATATATAGGGTGAAGGGGGAGAGAGATGGAGAGAAGAAAGGAGAGATATTTTAGGATTAGTATTTAAAACACTTCTTGCTTTCCAGTTACGATCTTATTGATGAAAGAAATCTATTCCTTCATTTGTTTACCTATCTCCTCTGATTGTCTATTTGAGGAAGTTTATATATTCCTTAAAAATCGTATTTTATGATTCCATTTTAACTTAAAACATTCTATTTCTTAGACAGATACATGGGTTGGTTTTTAAGGATTTCAATACCTCAAGTAAATTTATACTTTAAAATGGGCGACACTATTATAAACTTTCTGGGTGACTTTTACAACCTTAATAGATAAAATGTTATCAGTGGATATGAGTCATTTAGAAGATCTACCTCCAGTTAATGGAGAAAAGCAGCTTTGATATGAACAGATCTGCCCTGCTTGCAAAAGCATATGATCCAACAAGAATCTCATCCACATATGTATCTGCATCACTGTCTCATGTCCTGTTATGACACAATAGAGTTCTGCACAGAAGGCATATTTGATTTCCTCATAGCCAGGCTTCCTTCATCAACTACATCTGACTAATATTTTTTCATTATACCTTCTCTCTAGAGGATATTAAATACAACCATTTAAAACTAATGCCTTTGAGGTCAAGTCGCCAGATTTAGCAAATGAAAATACATGGTGTCCTGTTAATATTATAATGTGTTAGGACAGACTAATACTAAAATCTATATCTGTATCACCTATGTACATATATATATATTCATTATTTATCTAAAATTAAAATTTACATTGATATCCTGTATTTTATCTGACAAACTTACTTGAGGTATACTTTGTTTAAAAAACTGCAGAAAACATAAGTTTTAAATCAAATTTCAGGTAGTTAGGGATTTTTATCTAACATTTTGATAACTTGCATTAGTCCCAAAGAAATATAAATCCTGAATTTATTGTTAAGATATTTCTTTTAAATAACTTTTTTTTAAGCTTTGACAAAGTTAACCAAAATGGAGGGATTAATTACTAAGACAGAGCTGAGTTGTAAATATATGTATCTGATCTTTACTGTCATCTGCAATCAAAGTCAATAGACTGTGATTAAAGTATATGTGACTCAGTGACTCTTTTGCCTATTTAATGACTGTTTTGCTAAAGAAATCTGCAGAATACAATTTCAAAATTATGCATATATATATGCTTTTTAAAATTTTTGTGCTTCTTGAAAAGAAACTATACTGTTTGGAGATACCTCAAAAAATTAAAAAATGGATTTGCCTTTTGACCTAGTGATCCCATTTCTGGGAATATATCCAAAGGAACCTAAAACACTAATTTGAGAGAACCTGAGCACCCCTATGCTCATCATAGTGTTATTTACAATCACCATGATATGGAAACAGTCCAAGTGTCTCTCAGTAGATGAGTGGATAAAACTAAGAACATTTGCACAATGGAATACTACTAGGGTGTGAAAAGGATATTTACCATTTGTGAGAGCATAGATGGATCTGGAGAATATTATGCTAAGTAAAATAAGCTAGGCAGTGAAAGACAAATACCATATAATCTCACCTACAAGTGGAACCTAATCAACAATACAAACAAGCAAGCAAAACATAACCAGACACATCGAAATAAAGAACAAACTGACAGTAACCAGAGGGGAGGAGGAAGGTGGGTAATGGGGGAAAGAAGGGGAAAGGTTTTCAGGAAGATGTATAAAGGACCCATGGACAAAATCAAAGGGAGGTAGGATCATGGGTGGGAGGTGGGGGTGTGGGGGGCAGGGAAAAGTGGTGGCAGGAAAATGGAGACAACTGTACTTGAACAACAATTTTTAAAAAAGAAAAAAACTTTTAGTTTGACATAGTCTCATTTATTTAGCTTTTCTTTTTTTTCCCTTGTTGAAAATGATATGTCAGAAAGAAATATTGCTGTGAGAAATGTCTGAGATTTAACTGCTTGTGTTTTCTTCTAGGATTTTTATGGTTTTGAATCTTACATTTAGGTATTTAATCCATTTTGAGTTTATTCTTCTGCATGGTGTAAGAAAGTGGTCTAGTTTCATTTTTTGCATGTATATGTACAATTTTCGTAACAACATTTATTGAATAGATGGTCTTTACCATACTGTATGTTCTTGCCTCCTTTTTCAAACGTCAATTGACCAGAAAGGCATGAGTTTATTTCTCGGCTCTCTATTCTGTTCCATTAGTCTTTTTGTCTGTTTTTATGTCAGTACCAGGCTGTTTTGATTACTGTGGCCTTGTAGTATAGTCTGCCATTGTTATGGATGGAGAGAGAGACCTGAGTCAAGAGGCTCTCTTCCCCACCTCGGTTCTTGTCTCACTCACAGGACATGAATTCAAGCAAGAGACAAACATATATCGTGGGAATGAGATAGCAAGATCATTTATGAATCATATACAGCACAAGGCTGCAACCAGGCACCCAGCTAGTCTGAATGCTCCATGTACAGAGGAAATAAAGTTGTTACTAAGTTTATTAGTAAGTTTATTAGTAAGTTGGTTTTATACACTTGAGCCGAGGCAACAAGTGGGTACTCAGCTAATTTAAGTCTGCTGACTATTGGGGTTCGGACATTATATACCAGCTGGCTTCTGGTTTCTCCTCCTTCTTCCCCTTGTGAATAATACATAGCTACAAAGGCTTTCTCGGTTAATAAAGTTTCTTTGTCTTAGTTAGGGAAATTGTTACAGTAGCTCCTTTCCCAGCACAGGCCCCCTCTTTCTCCTGTGCAGTTCCTGCTTGTGATGTTCAGAACACCCAGCAATCTTAGTAAGAAGTCCCTTTTCTCAGCACAGTCTCAAGGGCTCTCCCCTCCTCTGTGCTGTTTTGCTTGCAATGCTTGAGACACCTGGCAATATTATCAAACCAAGCTCAGTACCACTCAGTCAGTTGGTGAAACACGTCTTCCTTTTGCTTCTAACTTCCTGTATTAAGTTCTTTGTTAGATTTTAATGGTCAGGGCCCTGCCTTTGTTCCCCCATTGGCCACTCACTCCTACTTGCTACTTAACAATATCAGAAAACACAATTCCTACAACTTGCTTTTTTCCCCCTTAAGATTGCTATGGTTATTTGGGGTCTTTTGTGGTCCCATATATATTTTTGGAATATATGTTCTATTTCTGTGAAACATGCCTTTGGTTTCTTGATAGAAATTGTATTGAATGACTTTTGGCAAAGATGGAGGCATAGCTGGGCACGCTGTGCCTCCTCTCACAACAAAGATTAAGGACAACAAGAATATAGAACCAAAAAAAAAAAAGAAAACCCAACCAGGACAGTGAGAAAATTGAATTGTGCGGGAGTCCAACAACAATGATTCACCCAGACTGGCAAGAGGGGTGGAGTCAGCGGCCGGCGGAGTCTGCAGCCAATGGACTCGGATCACGGCAGGATAAGCCGGTGGTGGTCCCGGGCACGCGGTCACCCCAGGTGCACAGGCAGCGGAGGCACCGAACTCAAGGGGCCAAGTGGGGTGCACAAGGTGGCAGACCATGGACACATGTTCTCACACAGATAAACCAGGCGAAAACAGTCAGCAAGACAGAGTGACTCAGAGCCCCAGTGCCGAGAAGTGAAGCCTAAAAGCACTCATTGAAAATATTTGTAGGGGCTGAGGTGCCTGGAGGGAGTCCCAGCCTCACAGGAGAGTTCAATGGGGAGACCCACAGGGTTCTGGAGCATGCACAGTTCCACCCACATGGAAGTCAGCACCAGAAGGGCCCAATTTGATAGGGGAAAGAGGATGAAGGGACTGGAATCTGCGAAAGAGTGAGGAGCAAACGCCATTGTTCCGTCTTCGAACCTGCCCCCACATCCAGCATCACAACCCAGCAACTGGGCTGCCCCACCCTGGTGAATGCCTAAGGCTCCGCCCCTCTGTACATAACCACCCCAACCAGACCAAAGATGGCTCAAAAGGGAGAACAGACCAGGGTGCCAGAGCTAATTCATCTGAGCGACCAAGAGGTGGTCAACCTGTCAGATGCAGAGCTCATAGCACTGGTAGCTAACCTATCAGAAGCACAGTTCAAAGCTCTGGTGATTAGGAAGCTCACAGAATTGGTTGATTTTGGTTGCAAATTAGAGGAACAAATGGAGGCTACAATAAGTGAAATGAAAAATGCACAAGGAACCAATAATGATGGGAGGAAAGCTGGGACTCAAGTCAATGGAATGGACCAGAAGGAAGAAAGAAACAACCAAACAAAAAAGGATGAAGAAACAAGAATTCAAAAAACAAGGAGAAGCTTAGGAACCTCCAGGACATCTTTAAATGTCCCAACATCTGAATCATAGGGGTAACAGAGGGGAAGAGGAAGAATAACAAGTGGAAAACTTATTTGAACAAATAATAAAGGGGAACTTCCCCAATCTGGCAAAGGAAATAGACTTCCAGGAAGTCCAGGAAGCTCAGAGAGTCCCAAAGAAGATGAACACACCAAGGCACATCATAATTACATTATCAAAGATTAAAATGAAGTAGAGAATTTTAGAAGCAGCAAGGGATAAAGGCAGAGTCACCTACAAAGGAGTTCCCATCAGACTGTCAGCTGATTTCTCAAAAGAGACCTTGCAGGCAAGAAGGGGCTGGAAAGAAGTATCCCAAGTCATGAAAGTCAAGGACCTACATCCAAGATTGCTCTATCCAACAAAGCTGTCATTTAGAATGGAAGGGAAGATAAAGTGCTTCTCAGATAAGGTCAAGTTAAAGGAGTTCATCATCACCAAGCCCTTCTTATATGAAATGTTAAAGGGACTTATCTAAGAAAAAGAAGATAAAAAATAGGACAGTAAAAAGACAGCAAACTCACAGATATTAACAACCAGGCCTAAAACAAAAACAAACTAAGCAAACAGCTAGACCAGGAGCAGGAACACAGAAATGGTGATCACATGGAGGGTTTGCAACAGGGGAGTGGGAGGAGGAGAGAGGGAGAAAAGTACATAGAATAAGTAGCATTGAGGGTGGGTAGAAAAGAGACAGGGGGAGGGCAAGAATAATGTGGGAAAAGTAGAAGCTAAAGAACTTATGAAACATGGATAGGAACTAAAGGGGGGAATGAGGGTGGGAGGGGGTGTGAAGTGTGGAAGGGAATGGGGGAGAAATGGGACAACTGCAATAGTATAATCAATAAAATATAATTTAAAAAGAAGAAGAAATTGTATTGAATGTATAGATTGCTTTGGCGTTTGGTGTTTTCACTTATCTTTAAGTTTGCTTTATCAGTATCTGATATTAAACTGACAAATAACTACAAGTACAGCAGATTTTGCTGTGGGCCAGAACAGCATCCTGACTTTGTAGCTGTCTACATGCCTATGTGGTCTAAGAGCAGTTTCTCCTCGAGTGAGCTATTTTAGAGACCTCTGACCTCTTCAGACCCTCCCTGATGATACTGCCAGTAGGAGTTTTAATGATGGTAATATTTATGGTGCCTCACTTCTCTAGCATCTAGTCAAATAAGAGACAAGCCAGTTCATTTAAAGTTAGCCATTATAGTAGCTGATATATGCTAAGAGTGATTTATACCTTAATAATTTATATTGGAATGAGTCTCCTATTAGTGAAACATTAATAATACTAAGAGCCATAAATTGTCTTACATTCCAATAAATGTTTATGCCAAATTGTGGTAATGTAGATTGAACACTTTTAGAAACATTAAATGTTTTCACTTGATTAATGCTTTATTTTAGATATGTGCATATTTTATTGTTTTAAATAATTTAGAAGGTGAATCTTTTAAAATTAATGGTTTATGCCTTCTAAGAAAACCGAATCAATGGGGTTATCATAAACAGGTTTAAATATTTTTAGGAATAACTCTAATTGCCTTTAATCTGTTCTTTTTCTTTAAAAAAACTTAACAAGTCTTAGTCATATATAATTCACTCCTTTATTCCACTATGCAGGCACTGAACATGTGCCATAAACTGTGCTAAGTAGTGACAGAGGCATTGTTAAAATTTTGAAAAATGTGGATATTAGCCTTGGCTGGTGTAACTTAGTAGATTGAGTGCTTGCTTGTGAATCAAAGGGTCACTGGTTCAATTCCAGTCTAGGGCATGTGCCTGGGTTGTGGGTCAGGTCCCCAGTAGGGGGCATGCAAGAGGCAACCGCACATTGATGTTTCTCTCACTCCCTGCCCCTCTCTGAAAATAAACTAATTAAATATTTTGAAAATAGTAATATACCTTTAAAAAGAATATGTATATTGGGTATCAATATACAAATATATCAATACTATTCAAGACAAATTCAAAGCACATGTAACATAAGTAAATTCAATAGATAAATTCATAAATAAATTTAATAGAAGATAATGTCCATAAGCTAAAAGTGCCTTATATGTATAGATCAATAATTCTCTCTAGCTTCCAGTAAAAATTAATGAAAAGTACATTGATTCTCCTTAGTGTAAAATTTTAAACATAAACAGAAAATAAATAATAGTATAAGAGCCAAGTCAGGAAAGTTTCCTTCAAAGGTATAAAACTTATGATGTCCTCAGGTTCTTCACAGCATTTCTGTGTAGAAATTTATTTATTATGCCTTCCAAATAAATGAACAAAACATGTACTGTTTATTTCATAACAGGACAGTACAAGCACTGTGTGAGATCAAAGGATGAATAAAACACAAGCTCTGCTTCAGATCTCACTTGATTTGATGACAGAAAGAAACACGAAAGTCACTGGGTAGTCAGAATGCAAGCAACAGTAATTGTAATACAAAGTGGTAACGAACAGAGGAGACAAAGTTAATTTCAAATGAGATATTTGGGAAATCATTCTTGGAAAAATGACACTCCATTTCTCAGCTTTCTTGATACTAGTAGTAGTCAAGGGCATTCCTAGTAGAAAGCACAACTTGGATAGAAGAAATGAAGAAATAGTGGAATTTTAAAAACTTAAAAGAATGGATAACTGGGCCCACTGGACTGCAGGGATGGGGATCATCCCTATGTTTCAAGCACACAGAACTGTTGATGCCAGTAGGCTCCTGGGAAGGAAGGCTCAGGGTTAGATTGGTTGCAGTCCTCTTGCAGGTAAGTAGCCTCTTTATTAACCCCAGTCTGGGTGTCCTTACTACCAGTTTCTTTTCAACAGAACTGTGATGCATTAACTAATGGAGAAGTTGGCATCAATGTGGAATAATCGGACTGCTATGATACACAGTTCAACTAATTTGTTTTGTAAAAGACAGAGTCATGGACATGTTTTAAATAAAGGTTCGATATCATTAAATCCTGACTCTAGATAAATATGTCAATACAGTAGAAAACAAACTGAAATGGAGAAATGCATTCACCAGAGAATTATTGGGGAGCATAATTTCCAAAAGTGTGATGGAAGTGTTGGTCTGATGGAAAAACAGGAAAAATATATTTCAGGGATCTTATTTAAAAAGATACAGACTAAGTACAGAGAATATCAGGAAATACATGATAATTGATATGCAATGAAATACAATAAGAGTAAACTTTCTTTACTACTTTAATTTCTTCAACAACACCCCTTGAGATACTTCTTTTTTTTAATGTCCCCCCATTTCAAAGATGAAAAACAAGTTTGTCCAAAAATACAGTTATTTTCAGGAGGTCAAACAGCAAATTAGTTTAGATTCATGGGAAGAATTTAAGAACTTAACCCTCTGTATATTTTTGATATTATAGCATTTTTTTCTATTATATATCATATACCTTGTTACTGCGGAGAAAAACCAAAGATAGCAACATCTTTGCTAAACTATTTCAGTATATTCTTAAACCCCACTTGCAAATTGGCATAGTTAGTAATATCAGAGACTGCCATAACTTTTAATGGTAAGAACATTCAGTTAAACAAGAACAGCTCTAAAAAGAAGTGCTGTGTTTTTATTTAAAATATATTTTTACTTTGTTCTAGAACATTAAGTATTTCACTGTGAGCATGGTATGCAGTCTGAAGTTTCAGAGCTTCTTTCCCCTTAAGGAAAAAGAAGAACATATATATTGAAATAAGCAAACTGGAAAATGTTATTCTGAAAACAAAGTGACTCCTCCACTACAGTTTATTTTCTGCAACCCAATTCCCAATGCCACTGATACTCACACAACTTTAATACATTAGTTCTGTAACTGATAACACCTTTTCAGAAATGATGTCTCTAGTTTTTATGCCATTGTTTTCCTTACTGCCTTATACTGGTCTTGGTAATTCCACTCGTGTTTCTATCACCAAGATTCCCAAATAATGTAGTTTCCCCTTAAACATAGATTCTGAACAGTAAAATTGTCTCTATATCTTGAAAAAGCCAAGCTTTATCTTTAAGGTTTCCTATAAATTCTAAAACTTAAGGCTTTCAGAAATTCTGTTACGGAAGAGAACTTCCTGCAGAAACTTTTTCTTTTTGTAAAGGAAGTACCTGATAATTGTGCAATGTTCTGAAAGTTTTATGTTAATCAAAATTAGATGTGTAACCATATTTTCTAGAGACTCTTGTTATTTGTCAGGATGCCTTAAGTCTTGGTTGCAAAAATTTGGTAACTTTCAGCTTTGTATAAAAGTTCCAGGTTTAGGTACATAAACTTTGTAAGTATTTAAAAATATATTTTCATTTTCAGTGAGCTTAGTAGGTCCCAGATAACAGTAATTTACGTAACTGAAATAAGGCTCAATAAATTGACTCCTACATGACAGGCTTTTTTGTTTTGTTTTGTTTTGATCTTAAACATGTCATTGTCTTAGCTAAGGACTCTTACAATATTTAACCAAAAATATTTAATGTGCCTATTTTCTTTGATAATTTTCCTAACATTTGAATTCTTTAAATACAGAAAATAATTTATATCTTATGGAAAATATTTTATATAATAAATTTAATGTATTATCATTTGAAAGTGTTGATATTTAAGAACAATTGGGTGAAAATATTGTGTTCTCTACCATTAGCTGAAAAATCTACATGTTGAGAAGGCTAAGGCTGACCAGGAACAAATATGATTTTGTAAGCTCTGCAAATGAAAATTTATCTCATGAGCAGTATAAACATGACCTTAAATATTCTTGGTTTCCCCTTGCTCAGATACTCCTAAAAATACCTGATCAAATGTTATTTAGGGCTGAATATTATTTCTGAGGTTTTCAAAAAATCAAAAGAATACCTAAAATGAGCTACCACAGCAGATTTAACCATATACAAGAATTAAACAATCAAATATATGTATCAAATAAATTAATACTTGAGACTTACATATTTCAAGGTTCTGGTACAGTCGATCCTTGGTACACTGTGGTTCACTTATTGTGGCTTCACTGTATCATGTTTTTTTTTTTAAATATATATGTTTCTGTATTATGGAGTTTTCACTACATCGTGGGATTTTGTGGTATATAGGTATTTATATAATACTGATGATTTTAACTATTTTTGCCTAAAAAATTTAAAACAATATAAAATATAAAAGATGTTATTTCAAACATATTAAAATATTAAATCAAAATAATATACATATGTATTTCATCTGCGGATGAATACCATACTGTACACAATGGAAATGCTGTATGCCACTACCACTTGTGCAAGTTTGCCAATGTGAGATTGTACACGGCACATTATTGGCTGATGGAATGGAAGGCGACCAACCGCAGCACTGTGTTCTGTTTCCTGGGTGCCGATTGGCTCAGTGACCACAGCATCAGTCTGTTTGCTCTCCCTCACTGTGCCCATACATTGAGCATCTCTTCTTGTCCACTTCATATCGTCATCTGATTGCTGTGTGTAGTGTTGCTCTGCAGTGTTGTGTTTTTGTGAAATTTTTGTAAAAGTTTGAATTTATTTCAAGCCCTGCAATGCCATCCAAATGTTTTGCGCCTTCTAAGGCTTCTGGCAGTGAACTCAAGCACCAGAGGAACATGCTTACCATCAAAGAAAAGGTGGAACTTCTTGACATGTTAAAGGAAGGCAAAAGCTATGCGGCTGCAGGCTGCCATGACAGGATCAATGAATCTACTGTTCACAACATAAAGAAAGACAAGAAGAGTATTAGGCCTACGGCAACTGACTTTTAACACTGCAAAGTGGGTGGTCACTTCCCGCAATAAGGCCATTGTGAGGATGGAGTCTGCATTGGCCCTGTGGATAAATGACTACAAGAA
The DNA here is from genome assembly GCA_004027475.1 of Anoura caudifer. Lineage (NCBI taxonomy): Eukaryota > Metazoa > Chordata > Mammalia > Chiroptera > Phyllostomidae > Anoura > Anoura caudifer. Next base: position 50,591 of record PVKU01009030.1, on the reverse strand, counting down.
GAAGAATATATTGCTGGAAACTTTATGATAGTTTTGTGGAAAGCACGGACATTCATGACGGTGATGAGGATGAAGACGAGGACAACTATGCAGAAGCAGGACCATCTAGTGCTTCTCCCACCAGACCAACCCAAATCAGTGCCAGCAAGGGCTGGTTTGACAAGCTTCAGAGATGCTTTGGACACAAGAGCATTTCTCTGCATGGGGAAGCTGCCTCTGTGGTAGCTAAAGCCATGAAGATGGCAAAACTACTGGGAGGAGATGGCTTCAATGATATGACTCCTGATGACATGAATGACCTGATCAATGCCCACTCACAACCATTGATGGACAAAGAGCCCACGGAGATGACGAAGTCAGCAAGTGAAGAAGAGGATGAGGAACAAGATGTACTACAGGTTGGAGAAGAGGAGGAGGTTGGCATAGCACTAGATTGTCTTGCAACCGTGGTCAGAATGGCCAAAGAACTTCAGTGAGTGGCTGAAGAATGGGACCCCTAGATGTGTTGTTCATTGCACTTTGTAAATACAATCGAGAGTGGCATGTCAGTTAATAAAAACTTTCTCACTCAGAAGAAAAAGCAATGCCAGCAACTCCCCATAACTATGTTCATCACTCAGATGAAGAGATCAGTTACGCCTACGCCTTTAGCAGAAATAGAGGTTACGGCCCAGTGTGAAGATACTGCATGACCTGATGAAGTGCCTGGTGAAGTGGTGCCTTCAGAAGAGCTGTAATGCTCTTCTTGCTTGTGCGGCACACTCATCTCATCGCCATCACCTTCATTGCCATCAGTACTGCACAGCTACATAATTCATGATCTTCATCATTCAAGTTGTAATATACTTCACTGGTGAGTGCCCATATAGAATTTTATATGTTATTAAAATTACATAGGTTTTAGAGTGTAGAAAGTGTTTAAGAGCATATGCAGTGTTTATAAGAGTGTGGGAAAGGTTAATAAGAGAGTGGGAAAGGTTTATAGGAGTGTGGGAAGGGTTTATAAAGCCTTAAAATATATATAAATAATAAAATAGATATAACGACACTACTTCGCGGATTTGCACCTATCCCGGATGTCTCTGGACTGTAACTCCTGAGATAGGTGAGGGATCACTGTATTGTTACAGGAGAGAGAGACCTGAGTCAGGGGCCTCCTTTCCCTCATGCTTGTTCCTTGGTTCTTGTCTGGCTCACAACACACAAATTCAAGTGAGAAACACACATGTATAGTAGGAATGAGATAGCAAGTATATTTAGGAAACACACATGAGCACAAAGCTGCAAGCATGTACCTGGCACGTCTAAATGCCCCATGTATGGAGGAAATAAAGTTGTTAGTCAGTTTGTTAGTAACTTTGTTCTGTACTCTTGAGCCAGGACCACAAGTGGGCAATGCAGCTAATCTGAATGTGTGGACTATTGGGGTTTGGAGGTTATACAGCTTAGTCAGCTTCTAGGTTCTCCCTCTTTTTCCCTCTTCTAAATCTTGGGAATAACGCGCAGCTATAAAGGCTTTCTTCCTCAGTTAGTAAAGGCTCTTTGTCTTAGTGAAATTGTTACAGAAGTTCCCTTTTTCAGTACAGAGTTTAAGAACTCCTTTCCTCAGGTGCTGTCTTTGCTTGTGATATCTGGAACACCTGGTGATCTTATCGAACCAAGCTGAGGACTGCTGAGTTAATTGGTGAGACATGACTTCATTTTCTTTCCAGCCTCCTGTTTTAAGTTCTCTGTTAGATTGTGATGATGGGGTCCCTCCAGCCGCTCATTTCTAGCTGCTACCTACAGTAACACTATTTATTATCTGCCACTTTCTTTGCATAGAAAAATTATTGAAGCCCTTTGCCCCTTGTGAATATAGTAGTGTCTTAGCCTTATTTATTTTTTTCCATTCACTTCTGATGTCCCAATGTGATACAAAACTTCTAAATAAGTGATCTACTTCTACATTTTTGTCTGGTGTATGCTAACATGCTGGTTCTCTCACGCATTCTGTCAACAACTATCACTTATGTGCCAGTCACTGCTCTAATGAGTGGGAATCCAGTAGTAAATAAAATAGTCAGATTCCTGTATTTATACCACTTGTATAAGGAAGCAAGATATGACAGTTGAAGCACAGATTTTGGAGCCGCTTGTCCTGGATTCAAATCCCAACTCCTTATAACTTTTAGCTTTACAGCAAATCACATAATCTCTTTGTGGCTTAGTTACTTCATATAATATGGAACCAATTTTTAAATTTCTTATATAGTTAAATGAGTTACTCTAAATAAAGTGCTTCGGACAATGGCTGGCATAGAATAACCCCCATAAATATGTTATTTAACTTTTAGATATTTATAGGGAAGATAGTCTATAAAGAAATAAAAATATAGGCACTATACCAGGCAATTATTGGTTGCCCTCCCCGATCAAGTGAAGGAAAACCATCTGTAAGAAGAGCATTCCATGCATAGGCAACAGTGAGTTCTCAGGTTCTTGAGGAAGAGTGAAGAAGCTGAAGGCTAGCAAGCTGCAGAGTAATAGTAGGTAAGTTTTTTTTTTTTTTTTTTTTTTTTTTAATTTTAGAGACCTTGATTCAATAGGCATACATGCTCTTTACTCTTTGCTCAAACCAAAACCTTGAGTGTCTTGAAAGAATACCAATCAAATCCTTGACTAGTGTCATGGGTCATTATGATTCCGTCTTGTTTCTTGAAGTGATGAGGGTGTTACTATCTTAGAAAAAAGAGCAGAACTCCAAGTATCATGATGGTTTGCTGACTTTCTCATTGGGCCCAAGTTTTTCAAATCAACTTGATTCCATTTCTTAGCACTTACATTCCCTCCTCTCCCCTTACATTGTTGGAGACCTAGGAAGGATGGGTTAACTAGTCTGGCTAATGATTTGAATGGTACTAATGAGCCCTGTCCATGCACAGGGGGTTTTAAGTAGACTTCAGTATTTCGTGAGGCCTTCTTAAGCACAATCTACATATTGCTGACCAATTAATGGTCCCAAAAGAAATTTTAACTGTAATTTAAACATATTCAGTACACTTTCCTTGTCCACATTATAAAGTCCAATCTTCTATTCAAAATATTCAAAGTTTCCACAACGTGGCCATACCATTTGTACAAATGTGACTGTGACTACAGTCACCTTTCTAACTCAAATTGCCTACAATTGGACATTGAGTTTTCTGAAGCCACCATGCCTTATGTGAAACCTGTACCACCATTCACCAAGTTCCTTCTGTTTAGGACTGTGCCTTATTTTATCTGCAGCTTGTCTTGGCCTCCATGTAGAGGAAGTGTCATTTTCTTCAAGAATCTGCCTCTGACCCCTACTTGTTACAAATGATACATTTTTAAGGGCTTTGGTAACCCCAGCAACATGCTTTTTATTTGAAATGTTTTAAAAACAGAAGAACCTAATAGTTAAAAACATAGAAATTTGAATTAACTGACATTTTTGTGTATGAAATTCTCTTTTATAGCTGTTTATTTTTTATAAATTTACTTAATATTTCTGAGCTTTATTTTTTCCCTCTGTGAAGTCTTTATAAAATGTTTTTATGCAGAATACAGTGCCTGGCATGTGTCTTGTGCTCAGATGAATGCCATCTTTAAGATTCTATGTTGTATATTCATATGTATCCTTATGGAATTGCCCATACTGAATTTTAAACTCCTTAATGTAAAAAAAATAACTTGCTTGTTCTTTTGTACTCCAACCATTGCCAAGTTTTAAAGCCTCATACAGAAAAAGAAAATGCAATATCCTTTGCTATTTGGAATAATATATCCACAATTAGATTATCTATTTATTTTTAAGATATTTTGGCAGATAAAAAGGAGGATGTTTGGAAGTCATTTGAGACCTTGAAGCATAGATGAAATCTCAGAGGCTGGAAATGTACCTATTGACTCTGCGAATAGAGCACATTTAATGTGATGAACAAGGCAGTATATTTCTTTTTCTTTTTGTGAAGGCCTCATAAAACCTGCTTTTTCTATGCCCAGGAAGGAAACAGGTACCAAAATATACGCACATACATCTGTGTATTTTCTTCTCAAATAGATCAAATCAGCTACCATAAAAAACTATATTTTTTATATTTTTATTTAATTTTATTTAAAGATATAAACAAATAAAAAATCCAAAAATTTCAAATAAGCAAAAATAGTAATTGAATTATTTAAAAAAATATATTCAGAAAAAGAAAATTCCTTCTACCGTGTTGCAAAGTCTTTTTGTGGTTTACAGTTTATACACATCCAGTTACAAAATAGGTACAATTTCAATTGCCTTTCCTTGTCTTTGGTCTTAACCTAGGTCTGAGAGGAATCTAATCTTATTGCTAGAGTTTACTTTAAATGACTTTGTTGTAATAGGTTTAGAATGGCTTACAATCATCATCAGTTTCCATGATTACTTATCACTCCACCTACACTAACAATTGCAGCTCCCTTAACAGCATAATGGAACACATCACCATGTACAGGAAACCAGCACTTCTCTAATTGAAGTATTAGAGGAAGGCAAAATACACACTTGTGCTGTGAAGGAGTTTCAAGCCAAGGTTCTTGGTAGCAGACGCTCTGTTAAAATAATGCAATGTATGTAATTAGTTTCTTTTGTTCTGGAAAAATCGTAATGAGTTTGAAAAGCTGGATACCACTATTTCTTGGCCACAGACATACATATTTGGAGGAAGCAATGATACTAGAATATCATATCCTGTCTTGGTTCTTTATAGAATGATGAAAATACGGCCTATGCTTTGTGCCTAGGGTTTTAAAATTCCCTGATAGACCAAGTGAAAGTCAGATTTTAGGTTTAAAGCTAATTTATAAAACTACCTCCCCCTTTGGTTTCTTTTTTATAATTTTGTTTACTGGAATGTATGCATTTTATAAGCAGATGTTTGGGTTTATTTAAATGATGACTTACGTGTTGGTCACGTAAGAATGAATGGGTCAGTAGAATGAATGACCAGACACTGGAGCTGGTAGCAATGGTGAAGGAGAACCATGCCAACGCAAACAGAAGATGTTTAGTGCACATTCCCAACATTTATCGTACCTATAGTAGATTATTTTTGCAAGACTAAGTAGATTGACATGAGATTGCAACAGTCTGAGTTCCCTGAAAGACCCTTTATTGGGTTGGCTTTTTGCAATTCTTTTTGTAGAAGTATTTAACCTGCACACTGTAGGGGGTGGGAGTGAGTCTTCCCAGAATATGCCACCCTGTCATATAGATTATCTCAAGCCAAAGACAATTAAAGCCTAACAAACTCAAGAAGAATTTTTTTTTTAACTTCCCCCTTACCTTCTAAAGAGATTTGGATAGAAAAGCCTGCTTTGGCAAGGGAACCTTGACATACTCACCTTAGCACATATGAATTAAATGTGGCAGACAGGGAGGATCCAAGCAAAAATCTGTTCCCTGTGGTACAGATTTTGTGTCTCGCTGTTCATGGGTAGCCCTGAAAGAAGTAACAAATGTATGCTCTTTCTTGTCTACCTAGGAATTGCTTTCCTCTCCCTACTGAGTCCAAAATGACATGTATAACTCATTCTGCCTCACTGTTTTTGGAATTTTCACGCTTATGTGAATTTTCCATGCTCACATATTAAAAGTTCATTTTCTCCCATTAATCTGCTGTATGTCATTTAAACTATTCAACCAGCCAGAAGAACTCAAGGGGTAAGGAAAAAGTTTCTCTGCCTCAACAACAGAGAGGCACATACACATATTTTATATTTATAGCATTTGATAAAAATTAAATCATTTAGCTTATAAAACGCAGACAGCTTTAGGAATTCAGTAAATATTAAACTACCACTTTCTACCTAGAAACTGCTCTGAGAAAGGAATTATAATTGTTTTTGGAGATGTGAACATTAAAACCCTCAATGAGAAACGTTAACCTTTTTGGAAGGCTTTCATCAGTTAGGCTACAAAATGTTCAAACTATTAAATGGGCCACTATAAAAATATATTCTAAAAAGCTTCTAAAATGTTTAGAAGATGGTATAGATATCCATTTATCATCCCTAAATCTGTACCATCTAAATCAGAATTATTTTTCTGCATACTGATATGCCATTATTTAGTAGAGCAACCAAAATGATAGAAAAAAGCAACAACTAGATTTTACATTTTATTACAAATTCCATTGTCGATAGATGGCAATAATATTCTTTGCAGTTGATTTCTTCCTTCTCTTTAGTTACCTCTTCCTGATAAAAATTTCATAACACAGTAAGGTTATTTATATCTGAAAAGTTCTGTGTTTCCACCATTGTAATTTGTCATGTCAATATAGGCCAGCTATGGGGGAGGTATAGCATGGCATTGCTTTATTAGTGCTGACACTTTCCTGTGGATTGAGGGAGTTTTCATACTGTGTATATATAGAAGCATGTTATTAGTATTCAGATGTGGTTTCTCTATCAACTAATCCACTTCAAAATATTTGCATGAAATCAAATTTGCTTACCAGTCAGCTACACATAAAATATAATTTACAGACTTGGGTTCACATTAGTGAAGTTTAGTTACTTACAGCATAGAAGACTTATCAGTCAGTCTCATTACCAGGGGAAGACAGGCAATGATTTCCACAGGCATTATCACTTTGCCTGTCCTGAGCTGATTTACACAATGTGTATCTCAAATGTTTAAAAATGTGTCGATCTTGGAGTCTTACTGATAAAGTTGGTAACAAGTTTTGAAATTTGTCATTTGTAAAACTTCATGAAGTGACAGTCTTTTTATCCTTGTGAAATTACAAAGTGAAAGTTTAATCCCATTGTACCTGAACAAATTTGAGGCTGAGGGGAAGCAGGGTTTGCCACCCCAAAATACGCCTTTTTAGGATATTGATTGTTTTAAGCTGGTTGTTTCTTGTTTCTTAAGGAACAAAAGATTCAAGAGTTTTTTACCTCCTTCTCACCTGCTTAAAGGAATTTCACCGGAACAACCTGGTTGAAAGAAGGGAACTATCATCTTGGCATAACATGAACTGAATGTGGCAGACAGGGCCCTCTGTCATTGTTCCTGGTGGCTCAGTAGGGCAGTGATTTGCTTACAGAATGTTTTCTCTTTCTCATCAGCCCGTGGATGCCTGCTTGCCTTTGGAAGTCTCAGACACTTGCCTCCCTCTCCTTAGTCTGAATGGCATGCGAACCTCAACTGCCCAATTGGGTGGGTGGGTCCCATAATCTTACAAAACATGTGTAAAGATATTGGTTATTTCCTCCTCTTAATCTGTCTCACACCAATTTGATTCTTAACCAGCCAGAAGAATTTAGAAGGGTAAAATAAAAACAAAAAAAATTCAGTTTTCCTCTTCTACAAGGCAGACACATACCTAAATAAGATATATGCAATTTCTGTAAAGGTTATATGTTAAATCGTATTTAAACTATAATAACTTTAGTAAGTATTATATGTCTTTACATTTTAATTATATTTTATGTCAATAATTATCTAGGTTGACCATTGAGCTGTATGGAAGTATATAAGAAATGGCCAATGATACTTTAATATGAATGCATGCTTATAAAAAAGTCACAAGCATTCATTCATATTCTACCTAACAGAAATTTATGAGGTAAGCACTGCAATTATTCCTATTTTAGAGATGAGAAAACTAAGTCACAGAGATTAAACAATTTCCCCACATAACACAAGCAAATGATGGGTGAAGCCAAGATCAAAGCCCTGGCACAGCCTATGGCTATGCACAACATTTGACGTGAATGTCGACAGGAAAAAGATCAGAGCTGCTCTGAAGATGGAGGAGAGAGGAGAGCCTGGTGATGGGATTGAGCAACTCTTTTAATGTTGAGTGTGTTTCCAGCTAGTTGGAGAAATCTGTTCTCAGTGGAGACCTCAAATTAAAAAAAAAGGTAAAAGAAAAACTGCACTATCTACCAAGCATACAGAGAAACCATACAAAGAGTTTACAAGGGTTGTCCAGAAAGTATCTGGCCATGCACTATGAAAAAGAGACATTCAGTAAAGAAGATACAAGAGACATTGGACCTAGGGTAATGATGTCTCAGTCAGCTTCAAAGTAGATACCTTGGGACCTCACACAGTTCTCCCAATCACCATCAGCTGCCCTGTTGTATTTTCCTGAATTTTATAAATCTTCTGAAATCTCTTCCCTTTCAAAGGTGATTTTAGTTTTGGGAAGAGCCAGAAGTCCAGAAGTTGCAGGGCACCAAATCTGAGCTATAAGGGGACTGAGTCACCTCGGTGATTTGATGTCTTGCTAAAAATCTCTGCACAAGATGTGATGCATGAGCAGGCACATTGTCTTGATGAAGCTGTCACTCTCTAGTTGCCCATAGCTTCAGCCTTCTGAATAATCCGAATAGTTTCTGTAGAGTAATATTCTACCTTAATACAAAATTTGATGCAGATTTATTGCTCTACTCACTCAGTCATTTTGAATATGACACCCACACAGTATATGTACTCACTCAATGGGACCTACCATCCCCACCGACTAGTACAGTGAAGTTGTCATGTTCACTTACGCACATTCCAGTCCACTCTTGTGTCTGCCAGTTACAACGATGCTGTACAAACATTTCTTGTTATATTAACAATGGCTGGACTTTGTAGAGCAGGCAAATTACCTATAACACATTGGTGTGAAGAAGCATTTTGTTTCTCTAGTTGATAAAATTGCAAATAAAGAAGTCTTCAAATGAGAAATTAATCCCACTGGGTTGTGGGAACTAAATACAACAAAGAGACAACTGTCCAGCCCAGCCTAGGAGGGAACAGGAATATGTCATCCGCAGGCCTACGGACATATGAAGTGAAAAAGAGCCAGTCAGTTTCACAAACATTCTCCTGACTTCTCCTATCTGAGGAAAGATTTTCACTGGTTTTTCTTTAAAAGGGGAAGAATAAAAATTTGCATTAGAATCTCATGTATGATGTTCTGGTTTGCTGTGTTTTTGTTTCCCTAAGTTTAGTAAAATTGCATGTCAAAACAAGGGTGGCACCTTAAGTGAGAACCATAGCTGATATACAAAACTAAGTGAAGCCCTGGCTGGTGTGGCTCAGTGGATGGAGCACCGGCCTGAGAAACGAAAGGTCGCTGGTTCAATTCCTTGTCCGGGCACATGCTTGGGTTGTGGGCCAGGTCCTCAGTTAGGGATGAGCAAGAGACAACTAATAGATGTTTCTCTCTCTCTCTTTCTCCCACCCTTCTCCTCTCTCTGAAAGTAAATAAATACATTTAAAAAAATAAAATGAAAAAATGTGAGAGGGAACAGAGGTTAGTGGACTGGGAGAAAGGTGATGGGATTAAGTACAAATTGGTAGCTACAAAATAGCCTCTGGGATGTAAAGTAAGCATAAGGAATATATAAATAACAGTGCAATAACTATGTATGGTTATGAGGGGAAATAGCAAGGGGAACTAGAAATATCAAGGGCAATGCTATGTAAAGTATATGATTGTCTAACCAATAAAATGTACATGTAAAAGCTTTACAAAATAATACTGTCAGTAAATTGTAATTGAAATTTTAAAAAATGAGAAGAAAAATATTTGTAAAACATTACTTTGGCTATCACATACAAAAAGTGGTATAGCTTTACTTATTACACAATCTGATTATATGTTTTCCAAATTTATTTCATTTTCAACTATTTGGCATTCCCTCCCATACTTTAGTGTTATTTGTACTGAACTGCACAACAAAGACTTTGAAATCCTTTTGTTATTTAAAATAATAAATATGAAATATATATGCTCATAAAATTATTTTAATTTTTTCACCTGCATTTACCTGCTCTTCCTCTTGTAAATTTATTTTTATTTATATTTATTTTTTCTTTTTATTTTTACATACAAAAATGTAGAAGCTGAAATTGTAGGAATTAAGAATTTATGTGTATGCTTTCATGTGTATGTTTGTGCTTATATATATATATAATAAGTGCCTTTTCAAATTAAAAAAAAAAATATTTAGTGTGCTAAATAATACTGTATTTGACCAAATATAACACATACTTTTTTGCTCAAATTTTGAGGGAAAAGTAAGTATGAGTATTATACATGGTTAATACTAATTTCATATCTATATAAATGTTTTTAATTCTTTTATTTATCTTTTGCATTAAAAGTGTAACTCTATAAAGCAATAACAATATGCGAAACAATACCATGGAATATGATAATTGGTTTTGTAATTGAATTAAAAATTTAAAACAAAATATTTTCCTGAAAGTTTTGGCTAAAAACATGAGTGCACATTATTCTCAGAAAAATATGGTATTTTCTATGGAAATAAGAACTTATAAATGAAGAACCATATGGAGAATCAAATATTTAAATAATGAAAATATCTTTGGAGAATAAACTACTTAAAAGCATAAGTAAAACTAAATAAAATATGGGGACAAGGAATATATTTCTCAGCATGACTCTAAAGGGAAATTGATCTAATAAAGGAATAAAATATTTAACTATGTAAATTCAAATCAGCTAAAAGTTAAAACAGTAAAATCAACAAAAGTAAGACTGTTGACATTTTACAACTTGATACAATATTTTATTTGATTTTTGTTTTATATTTTGTTTACCATTTTTAGGAACTACTTATTATCAACACTAGTATAAATGAAGGAACACATTTGGATTTTTTTTTCCTTTCTACCTCCCTTTCAATATATGTTTAGTGAGTTTCAGTTTTGTGCTAGGCATCATTTAAAGCACTGATGATGCAATGATAAATATGAACAACTTATTTTCACTGAACTTACATTGTGGAAGGTGATAGAAGTTATAAATACTTATATATGTATAATGTATTCCCTAGCCTAGTGTAGACTATCTTACTCTATTCTGTGTTGTGTTTAGACTCCTATTGATAATTATTTGGGTAAGACTATCGGTCATGCATTTTTTAAACTTTCTAATATTTGGAAATATATATTCTACCTTTTAATGTACACAGGTACGTGTATGTTTTTTAGGTTCTTTTTTTTTTTTTTTATAATGCAATGATTTATTTTCCTTTCATTTTTATCTCTTTTCCTTTTCTTGGACAGATGGCATTTTGTTTGTTACATTTGTATCCATTTTATTGCTTTTAAATCTTACTGGAGGTGAATGTCACTGTCATTGCAGTAGTGTGCACCCTCCCATTTGCCAGCACCTTCTACCCATCCCTTACGCTGCAGCCACAGTAATCTTCCACCAGGCAAATATTGTATCGTTCTCTCCATAAAACCTTTAATGACCTCCCAATAGCATCATGATATTGTCTCTCAAATAGTTATTTTACTTTTTTGTGTCAAATAAAATGTATGGGGAAAAAAGGACATGAACAATGTATATCAGATATAATAAATAAGTAGGAAATGGACCACAACCTAATTACTCTGCAGGTCAGGATCAGTAAATTGCCAAAATTTGCTAAGACTTTGGATTTTTTTTAACCATATAAAACCTATTCCTACTTTCAGAGATAATTGCCAGTTTAAGATTTAAAATATAAAAGACAATATTTACTTGTCATCAATGTTTACTTGATTATAGTGTTACCATCCAAGTTGAATCTACAAATTAAAAAAATCCAACTTTGCCTGATAACGAAAATAGATTCTATAACTACTATTGTGTGGATTTTTCATATATTATTTTCCCTCCTTGAACCTCGGTATCCTTATCTTGGAATCATAGAAATTGCACAAAACTAATTTTTTTAATCTTGGTTTTAATCAATTTTTCATAGATGCCTTATTTTTTAAATTAGATATAAGCCATCACATGCTAAATTTGTAAAATAAAGAAAAAAAACTTTAGACTGTTTTCTATCTCTTGCATATGTTAAATTTTCTTCTGTCAGGACTATAGCATGCAAATGTATTATCTCAATTCTGTAAAAGGTTTATTTTTATGTTTTTGTCTATTAATGTTCAGTACTGCTTTACTCCTAGCTGAGTTACTTCAGAGTCTCAACTAAAAGCTCAGCGTATTTACCACAACCACTCCACAGTGGCATTAAACTCCAACTTCTCATCCCTTCGGCAGTGAATATCTGCTGAAATTTGAACTCAGCTCTTTAGCCTCTCTGAATCTGCTTTATGCTGGCTTTATTATGCATATGTGAAATTAGTAGAAGATAATTGTTCCAAAGGGGGATTGCATGCAGATTTTTGTAAATACTCCCATGATTTTCTTTTTTCTTCAGATTTTTCTCCTAGTGTCTGGCCACATTGATTACCCCAATTTTCAACTTGTTTTCTCAGCCCAGCGTGACTATACTATTCTCCCAAGACAGATTTTACCATAGTTGGAGTTGATAAATGACCTCAGGAAAAATTCTATGGCAAGGTTATGTTCACTTGCTGGCAGGCTCATTCTCTCTGCAATAGCAATCTCCAAGGTGTTTCTTTTGTTGATTTCTCTGAAAATACTTCAGCAGACACTCCTTCATATTATGCAGATTTCATAGTTATTTTCAGTGGAATAGATTCATCCCAAATTAAATCCTTTCTCATGGCCAGACTGAACTTCTTGTGGCATCCTCATTGAGCCTCACTGAGCCTTTAAGATCTGTAATCCTCTTTCATTATTTAATGCACCATACTTTTAACCTTCTGCCATGAAATTTTTTGAAATAAGGGAAGGGCAAATCTGATATTTCCTGTCATTTATTTGACTTTAAGTTATGAAATGACATTGTTTTTTTTTCTTACATGTATTTATACCTTTTCTTGCTTTGATTTTGCTCATTTTCAGAGTATATCCCTTATATTTCACAGACTATATTTTTGTTTAGTTTTCTTGCATAATAATCCATTGTATTGAATTTTATTCTTTCCTGATTTTATATGAGTGTATATCTAAATATATATGTATTTAATTTGGTACTTATATATTTCTTCTTCAGCTGAAGTGTGGAAGTACGGGTCATTTGAAAATTTTTCTGCATCCAAGGTGATATTTACTTCACTTGGCCACTTTGTGTCTACCAGGCAGCAGCAACATCACAAAAGCCCCACTGTGTGTGGAATTATGTTAGGCAGTAATTTGGTGCTTTCATTAGAAAGTTATAGGAGAATATTTCCTGTTAATCTCCTTGGTTTTCTAAGAAAGATAAATATAAATGAACAACTCCGGGTATCTGATTTTGGAAGTATTGTCCTTAACTTTTTCTGTTAGTTTAATTTTTTCTCCTACAAACTGTCCACTAGATTGTAAAGAAATGACTATTACTATTGTAAGAAATTCATATATTTGAGATTGTGCAATTTTTCCACATGAATTTATTCTACTATTGATGGTTAGACTGGTAGCTGGGCTATTTGTTTATGATTCAATGTATTCTTTTTCTCCTTTCATTTCTGAGCCCTAAAAATATCCAGATGTCTGTTTTTCTTATGAGGATACCAAGTAAGAGAAAACAAATTGTGTGTGTGTGTGTACATACATATCTAATTGCACACATATGTATGCATAATTATGTTAGATATATATTTATTTTATTAATGTATACTGATACCCTAAACTTTTAAAAACAATTTTATTTATTTTATGGTTAGAGAGACAGGAAGGGAAGGAGAAAGAGAAGAAGAGAAATGTTGGTGTATGGTTGCTTCTTGCACGTCCCCTACTGGGAACCTGGCCTATAACCCAGACATGTGCCCTGACTGGGAATTGAACCAGTGACTCTTTGGTTAACAGGACCATACTCAAACCACTGAGCTATACCAGCCAGGGGTAATACGCTATACTTTTAATGTGTGTGTGTGATGTGTGTATATATACACATATACATATACACATGTGCATATAAACAAATATACATACACACATACATTAAAATATATACAAACATATGCACATGCATATACAAATAAGTATATGTGTATATATATTTTACTTTTTTTAATTCTGCATGAACCACTGCTATTTCTAAAACTTGGTATTATTGGTGGATAGACTAGATTTATAGTTTTCTTTATACATTTTACCATACCTCCTGCCCTCTTCCTCCAAAGGAATAAAGATTTTGATTCTTTAAAACTACCTCCCTTATTTTTTATTATACCTTATTTTAAACTAACAGAATGGCCTGATATAGTCTCAACTCTGTTTTCTTGGTACATTCAAACTAGGATGCATTTAATCTTTATCTTCTGATTCTTATGGGATTTGTAGAGTCTGTTCCTAGTTTAAGCACATGAAAACTTTATTTTTGATTGTTTTTTTCACTTTTGGTGTGGAAGATTAGAGAATAATTTTAAAATATTGACATGCATTTGTAATTTCATTTGTGCCATACTACTTTAAACTTTTTATTTCATGTCAGGTACTATGATATATACTAAAAACAAAATATCAAATGAGATACAATGATTTTGTTTATAATCAGAAAATTTGTATTTCACAACTAATAAGCATCTTAAAATGTAGTATTTTTTAAGAATGGAATTAAGCTAAATATTACATAATTAGGGAGTTCTCCTTTTAGGTATCCTGTCTCCTTACATTGATGATTATTGCACAAGGTTCTTGATCAATTATTACCAAAATTAAACTTCACAAATTAAAATCATGAAAATGGTATCAAGTATCTGGTTTCATCTCTGCTTTCTAATTCATTTGAAAGAAGAATCAATTTCTTCTGTTTTATGGTTAAGTATGCTGCTCACTGCTTTTTATTTTTATTTTCCTTTGTAATTCCTATTATTATTTCCTAATAATTAGGCTAAGAATTTACCATCTCAAAAACATTAGACTTGTTAGATTTATATTGTAATATAATAATAAGTTTAAAATTAGCATAGCAATGTGAGTACAACAGAAAACAAACATAAAAATCTCTTTTAGTCAGAATATTTCATTTTTGTTGCACATCTATTCATATGTGATATTTATAATGTTAAATGCAGGCTAAAAATCTGAAAACTTAAAATATAGGTTTGTAATATTATTATATAATATAAAAGCTCTAGCTTTGGTTTTGTGTGGGCCTATGTTGTTTTTATTTATTTATTTTTAAAGCATATCTTATTGATTATGCTATTACAGTTTTCCCAATTTTTCCCCTTTTATCCCCCCTCAGCCATGTACCTACCAACCCTCCAGCATCCACCCCCTTAGCTCACGTCCATGGGTTGTACATCTAAGTTCTATGAATTGCCTGTTTCCTATACCATTCTTGACCTCTCCCCATCTATTTTATGCCTATCAATTATGCTGCTTATTCCCTGTATCTTTTCTCCCCTATTCTTCCCTTACCCCTCCCCACTGAAAACCCTCTATATGATGTCCATTTCTCTGATTCTGTTCCTGTTCTAGTTGTTTGCTTAGTTTTTGTTTTCATTGTTTTTTCTTTTTTTTAGGTTCAGTTGTTGATAGTTGTGAGTTTGTTGTCATTTTACTGTTCACAATTTTTTATCTTCTTCAATTTCTTAGATAAGTCCCTTTAACATTTCATACAATAAGGGCTTGGTGATGATGAACTCCTTTAACTTGAACTCCTTTAAGCATTTTATCTGTCCTTCCATTCTAAATGATAGCTTTGCTGCATAGAGTCTTCTTGGGTGTACCTGTGTTGTTTTTAAATTGAAGGTGCTATATGCGATGGCAGTTGAAACTAGGAAACTCATATTGTATCTTGCTTGAATGAAATAAATAAGTGAAACAAGACAATTGCTCCATTAAGTTTTTACTCTCTATTTAAACAGCACTTTTACATTTATATGTGGATGAAGGTCTTGAAATTCCATGGGCTTTTGCAAAAAAGGAACTCAGTCTACAGTTTATTGTAATGTTAGATGCAAGCAAATCCACCCATTCATTTAGCTACGGCATATTTCTAATATGAAATCAAGCAATGTTTGGTGTTTAATTAAATGGAAATGTGTTGTTTTACCTGCAGGAAAGAAAGCAATTGCCTATTACATATCCCAAGATATGAATGCTAGAGATAAAGTGTTTATTGGGTAAAATTTTATACACAAACACATACACTCACTCTCTTATAGAAAGCAGTTGTGTTTAAACAATGGAAAACCAAGTATATGTAAACATATAAATTATAAAACAGATTTATAAAATTAAGAAATAGTTTTTATCATTTTTGGTGGTTAGGATTTGAAAGATTAATGGACAAGTCTTAGCTTAATGGGTGTCTTCCTACTTTCATGATTATCTTAAGAAGCATAATATATCTTTGGTCTGAAAATAAAGTCAGGGGTTTCTTGATATCTCATGCTATACTTGAGATAAACTCTAGATTATTTCAATAGCATTCAGTAAATTTAAAAAGTATCACACATTAAAGAGCAAACACATCTGAAAACTTCTCATAAAGACCATTTGCTGAGACATTTTACATACTGTTTTGCCATATTTAGATACACATAAAACTATTCTTGTCAAGATTCTCTCACCCAACTAGACTGCTATAATTGTAACCAATATGAGCATAGTCCATAGTTAATTCCTCTTAAAGAAACAAACACCCTATCTTGAAACTTTCCATATGATTTATTCAATTTGCTAACTGAATAAGCGGATTTGTTGATATATGGTAATTTTGGGAGTGTTCCTCCCCTAGGTCCATCTAAATATTTTTGTATAAAGTTTTTAAATTGTCATATCCATGTGGTATGGCTCAATATTTTAAAAAAGTATTTAAAATCACATTATTTTCTCAGTGTTTTTCAGTGTAAAGGATATTAAAGTTAAGATGTGGTATCTTATAGTTAATTATGCTTTAAATTTAATTTGAGTTAATTTGGCAATCTCTGGAAAATAGGACCACACGATTATAAGTGTATTCAGTGCCGAATGTGCTAGTCTTAAACTTGTAGCAAAATCAACCTGTGTATGATAGAAAGTTATAGAAGGGAGGGCTTTTTGTCAGCTAATGAAAAGAGGGAGAGGGTAAAAACTTTAATTTGCACTTTGTTTAGGATTAGCCTGGAAGAAAAGAAAATGTTTAGATATGGAGAGATGACTGAAGTTCCAGGCCTAATTATCTAGTTTCTAATGGCTGCAGGAAATACTGCCAATTACAAAGTCCATTATGGACTTGGTCTAAGAGTTCTGAGTACAAATTTGACATAGGACAGCTGAAGCAGTGAAAGAGGTGAAGCATAAATATCCCCAAACAACCTATTTTCCATATTGAAATGTATTTTGTCTAAGATAGGAAGGCTCTAATGAAGTTGAAGATGCCTGCAAAGTGCTTACCTGACAGATGAAGCAATAAGCCCATTTCCTCTCTGCAGCTAAAAGCCTAAAATTACCCATCTGTCATCTCTCTAGTGGGTGGGGATTATAATGGAAGGCAAGAAGCCATCTTAATTACATAAGTATTCTAGCTCAATTATATATCATGTAGAGTTTAAAACACATTATCTCCATACAACAGACTGAATATATATAACAGTGTCTGTACTCACTTTTATCCTTGACATGTATATTTTTCTATTACTACTTTTTTGTTCAATGTAATTTTTAGCACACTTTACCTTGATGTGATTTCTCCTCTCTCTCCTTTTTTGTTTTTAAATTAATAAAGACACAGTGATTATTTGCTTAGAATTACTATGTAACTGAAACCCAATCAGTATATCTCATATGAGTCTTTAGGAACAAGGAAAGTAACAACATGATTTAAATTTAGGCCTCTGCTTTTCTTGTCAGTTTGAAAAGCAGGTCTTATGGTATGCTGTCCCAAGGGACTCAATGAGGCATATATTTTTATTCATGAGACAGTGAGCAAAAGGTCCTTGTAATTTAGTTCAATAGTCTTCCTTTGGACTTCAGAGGCCAGAAGTTCAAATATGGTACTACCTATTTTTTTTTTTCCTCCTGTTTATTTGACCCACTTGATAATTTGGAGCTCAAACCTTCACAATTGAGTCTGTGACAGGAATACTGAGCTTAGTATGCTTAAAGTAACACAACAAAGAAACCTTTTAATTCCCCTCTCCCCACAAAAAAACTATCTAAACAAGGTGGTCAATATAGATAAAATGCCATTATCCAAAAAAAAAAAAAAAAAAAAAAAAAAAAAAAAAAAAAAAAAAAAAAAAAAAAAAAAAAAAAAAAAAAAAAAAAAAAAAAAAAAAAAAAAAAAGCATTGAGGTAGCAAACACATAACACAATGTACAGATGATATATAGTAGAATTGTACCCTGAAACCTAAATAATTTCATTAACCAATGTCACCCCAATAAATTCAATAAAAAGAAGGTTTTTAAATAAGGCAATATATACAAGGAGTTTATTTTCTTGTATTTCATTGTGAAACACAAAACCCTGAAACACTGATATTTTTATGTTGTCTTTACTTTAATGTGTAAAACATGTCTCCCACATATTTGTATACATTAGTTACCTCTGCATAACAAACTTCACCAAAACAACAGCATATAACAACATTTGTTTAGCTCTCATTTGGATCAGGTGATAGGTGTGGGGCTTTTTTGTTTGTTTGTTTTTATTTTAATCCTCATCTGAGAGTATGTTTCATTTGATTTTTAGAGAGAGAGAAAGAGAAAGAGAGCAACATCGCTGTGAGAGAGGCATCAATCAGTTGCTTCTCGTATGTGACCCGGCCCGGGATCAAACCTGTAACTCAGATATGTGCCTTGATCAGAGATCGACCTTGCAGACTTTTGGTGTGCAGGATGATGCTTCAACCAGCTGAGCCAGCTAGCCAGTGCTGCAGCTTCTTTGTATAGTTTTCCTTCCTAACCTGGGGCCATTGTTTATTTCATGCATGTTGCTCTTAGCAATGGCGAGGGCACGAGTGGAGAAGGACATGGCTTCATAAAGCCCAGGCATAAAGCTGCTGTACAACTATTTTAGCCAGATTCTGTTGGCTAAACAAGCTGTATTGCAAACCCAAAGTCAAAGGTCAGAAAAATATGCTTTGTCCCTTAAAAGGAGGAACTGAAAAACTACCTGACAAATCATATGAAATTATGAAGGAATGAAGAGACGAGGTTAATGTGATCAACCATGAAAAGAATTTATAAAGTGTTCTTATGATGAGAATTATGCTAGGTCAAATGGGAGATAAGAAAGATAAAACAGGCTTAATATACTGAAAGAGTTTATAATCTACTTGAGTGGAACAAATTGCTTATGGGGGAAAAAGATAAATATTGTATAAATTCGACTTCTGTTCTGGTCATCTATCCTCCTTTTGGGGAGTTTTCCACAATTTATCTACATACTGTGACTCAGTGGGAGGCAGACTATGCCTCACTATAAACAAAAGCTGAAAGCATCAGACCAGTTATCCGGCTCTCTAGAGCTTGGGACCTTATCACAGGATCTGAACTCAACCAATGGCGGTGCCAGGGATGGGAAGGGGTATCGGGAATCTGAATTTGGAGATGTATCTCAACAGAAACAGGGATAGTAAAGAATACTTCCTGGTGGTAGAGATGGCATTTCCAGCTGCAACTGTGGTGTTGTTATGAGTAAAATGGTCCAGGAACAGAAATGCTGGTGGCAGAGGAGTAACAGCTGGTGTTGGACAGTTTGCGGTATCTTTGTAGGATGGATTTTGGCTGAAACTCTTTCCAAGTTAAATTTCTATTTTTAAAATCCCTTTACCTCATTCTGATACACCAGTCTTCTCAACTATATTCTTTTAATGAATTTACTTTTTCTTGCCAAATAAGCAGAGTCATAATCTGCTGTTTAAAACTACAAATGCAAACTGCTATTTGCACTTTGTATTTTCATAGCAGTTCAAAAAAGAAGTAGTAGCATGAACAGAGGAGTCATGGAAAGGTTAAAGAATATATGGTATTTAATTAATTCTTACAAGATATCTGTAGAGTAAATAAAGAAAGATGTGGACTAAATACCCAAGTAAGAAAATGAGTAATTTAATTTGCACAATTAATGGCCAGCCAGTGCACTGGCAACTTGAGAGAGATGGTTAAGTGGTCACCTTCTAGCTCTCCTTCTCCATTCCTCCTGCTTTGCATTTCAATGTAAATTCTCTTCTTACTATTTTATTGTGACCATCTAGTCCCAACGTTATGATCACTTGGACTCTCTGTCTTCCATGGACAATTTTTAGTTATCATTACTTAGGTCAGGGGTCTCCAGCCTTTTTGGTACCAAGACTGGTTTCATGGAAGACAATACTTCCACATATGGGTGGTAGGTGGGGGAGAGAAGGCGGGGAGGACAGGAGGCAGAACTCAGGCAGTAATGTGAGCATTCACAGGCAGCTCACCGCCCATGGTGTGGCCCAGTTCCTAACAGGCCACAGACTGGTACAGGTCTATGCCCTGGGGGTTGGGGACCCCTGACTTAGGTGACCTCTAATAATTTCATTTTTTTACCACTTTCATAATTTCATTATGTTTACCACTTCATTTGTTTCTTCTGTGATAAGAACACTCTGGAGTTTTCTATCTCCCTGGGTCCTTCTCTTTAGCCTCCTTCCCAACTCTCTATGTCCCACAAAAGCTGATGTTCTTTATAGGTCTATCACAAACATATTTTTGTTGTCCTTTTATTCTTTTTCCCAGGGCCAGTTCATCAATTCTCAAATATTAAATAACTATTTATGTGTTGCTGTCTTCTAGATTTACATTTACAGCCCTGATCACTCTCAAGTTCCAAACATGTAATTAAATGTCTAGGAAAGCTCTCAGACTGGATGCCTAAGAGGCACTTCCAATCAATCAACAAGTTCAAATGGAGGTTTTTTTCCCTCTTTTCTTTGCTTTGTTGAATGGTTTTACCAATGGGATATTCCTGACTTCCCCTTATTTCCCTCCAGTCCCCACTACCACCCCTACCTGCACCTGTGCTGACTCCCTAGTGAGTAATGTATCCCTAGTGAAATAAAAGTATATATATTACTAATATAAAATACATATACTTAAGAAATACTTGAATTGCTTTTCATAACCTCTTTTGCTTCATTAAGATTTGATTTAGAATAATTTTTTAAAACTTTTATTTTTCCGTTATAGTTTACATTCAAAATTATTTTTGTTAGATTCAAGTGTGTACATAGTGGATAAATAATCACATATTTTACAAGTGGACCAGGATATTTCTTTTATGATGGGTTTACATGTCAGCAAAGACTTTCCATGATGACAAGATAGAAGAAATACTGTGTACTTTAGCAGATATAATTTTGATTTAAAAGTTATTGCTAAAAACTCTTAATGCATCCAACATTTATAAAGCAACTACTGTATTCCAAGAAGTTTTAATAAACTTGGGTTATATTGGTAAACAAAATACCTATGTAGTGAGAATAGATATGAAGAATTGACAAAGAAAACATGGGGAGGCAGAAAATTGGGTGTAGTTGGTTAGAGTACTGATACATTTTGTTCTCTACTGTGGATGCTGAAAATAGAGCCAAAAAATTGCCTAGAGTACTTTAGCAGTTTTATATCTATATCAATAGGCCCAAAATTCCTTTGGAATAACTTCACAAGGCTGTTATGCTACAATGTTTTCTTTCCCCTAGTGCTTAGAAAATGTTCTTCCAAATTTCCTTTCAAGAAAATTCATACTTTTTCATATTTTTTAGTTATTAATATATTAAAAAGGTGTATATCAAGAGTTTTCTCATCCGCCAGCTCAGCATGGAGGCAGAATCATGGGGTGATGGGCACAGGGCCAGGACAGTAAAGTTGTATGACCTGCTTATGTGCATACCACTCGTACTGTGTACTCTTTTCCCTAATTAAAGTCAAGTCAACTTTTATCTTCTAACATTACACAAAGTAGTCCAGACCTTGATCAAATCTTCTTCAAACATACAAATTCCCTTTCTTAGTCCCTTTCCAAATCAGTGTTTTGAAAAGGAGTTCCCAAATTAGTTTTTGCTAAATATTGTGATCATGTCACTCTCTACTGGCTCCCCTCTATACATGAATCGAATCAAAATATTTTTCCCTTTTGTCCTGTGCAGCCAACTCTGCTGTGGCTGCATTCCTTCTCATAGACTTCTTTTCCCTGATATTTTTACTTTTGTTTCTAAAATTGTATTCTTTCACCCTGTAATGGTTGCCTGTAGGAATGCCACTATATTTGCAATGTTAAAACTCATACTGACTCATGATAGAAAAGAGAATTTCTTATGCCTGGAAGCTCAATTTAGGTAGAATTTGGATTTTTTTATCAGAGGAAGAACAACATGATACTACAGAACTGAATATGAGTTTTGTCTTGAAACAATCCTAAGAAAGGCAAAGAAAAATATTGAAGATCGAGGATAACAACAAGGGATAAGAGTGGATATAACCAACATGTATTTGTATCTTAATAAAATCCCCAAGATTTTGCAATTCAAGAAAATTAAATCATTTCATGAAGAACTATGGAGTCTGCACAGAGCGTAACATCACGGAAACAGACATGTGTGGACCATTCTACAAGTCACCAGCTGGAACCCACACTGCTCTTACGTACACAGGCCTGGGAAAAAGAACGCTTCTTTGTATTTGATCTTTAGCTCACAGATGGTTGTCACATTTGTCTGGCAGGAAAAGAAGGGGATATGGCATTCATATTAAAGAAGCATTGTAGATTTTGGGCATTTCCATCTTTTTTTTAGAATATTATTTTTACTTTTCAATTATAGTTGACATACAGTATTATGTTAGTTTCAGGTGTATAATCCAGTGATCAGACATTACATAACTTTCTAAGTGATCACCCAATAAACCTAGTTCCCATCTGATACCACATATAGTTATTATAATATTATTGTCTACATTCCCTATGTTGTGACTATTCTGTAACCACCAATTTGTATTTCTCAAACTCTTTACCTTTTTCACCCATCCCCCAAACCCACCCCCATTTTTTACCTATTTCCCTAAATCCCCTCCCCTCTGGCAACCATCAGTTGTCCATCTGTGTCTGTGTCTGACAAATTTCAGTTCTTTAAACACTGGATATCCTGCTACAAATCTTAGATCTATATTTTCTGCTGAGATTTTAAATACAAGGTGTTGTTACAATTTCATCATTTTCACAACTAAATCCTCACAGAGGCATGTTCAAAACAAACCTACCCTGATGAGGTGGATTCAGCTGGTTGGAGAGCCATTCCATACACCAAAGTATTGCAGGATCTATTCCTGTTCAGGGCACATACCTAGGTTGGGGGTTCCATCCCCTAGTCAGGGAGCGTGCGAGAGGCAATCAACTGATGTCTCTCTCTCTCTCTCACACACACACACAAATAAACATGACCTAGAGTGAGGATTTTTTAAAAAATTCAAATTGTGATAACACATGGAACAGACTTATAGCTGTCAGAGCGGATGGAAGACACTACATGAAAGATGGTGAAGGGATTAGTCAAAGAACATATATACATAACCCATAGATCCAGACCACTGTGTGGTGGTGGCCAGAGGGAAGGGAGGGCAGGAGTTGGGTGGAGGCAGGCAAGGGGGAAGAAAATGAGGTCATCTGTTATAGCATCAACAATAAAAATGAAGAAAATGAAAAAATAAAAAAACAAATTAGGATGAAAACAATTTACTTTATAAATTTTATTTTATTTCAAATGTTATTGTATTTTATTTCAAATTCTACTGTAAATAAGCTTTTTTAAAATCTTGTGTCTCCCAGGCATACATCTTGGACTATTTTATGAAATGAACTCTAGAGTATAATTATCCACTGAATAATATATTTTTAATTAAGTTAATACTCAATTCACAAATATGACAGAAATTTGCTTGAAAAAAAAAAAAACAAAATGTAGCATTCTTTAATTAAAACTTGCACACAGATACCAGTAAATTTTCAATCAGAAGTTATTGAAGACAGGATAGTCTAAGATATCAACATAATTAGGTACCTAAGTTGTGTCTGCATTTATTTAATCACACCCAGTTTATTTTTTTTTTACAATTGTAACATTACTTAAACTTGCCTTGGTGCACTTATATTGAATATTTTATGTATTTTATATCAACATTTATTTAATTCCTGTTATATCAAGTAATAAAGCTGGACAATGAACCTTCTGGGGTTTGCAGTGTAAGACCCTGGAGACAAAAATACAACTCATACAATGTTTCTGATGTTCAAAGATTAGTGAGAAAAATTTACATGTCCTTATTGAAAGATTTCAAATTAAAATCTAAGTAGAAATAGGTAGAGTAAATTATAACACATGCAAAAAAGCATCCAACTAACTGATTTTAAGGGAGAGAGAAGAGTGGTGGAGTCAAGATAAGTTTCATTTGAGTTTAATCTTGAAAGAAAAATTCATTGGAAAGTAGATAAAAGAGCTTTAAGCACTGTGGGCATAAACATTCATCTTTTTTTTGTTTTTTGAAAAAAATTCTTGAGGTCTAATGCCATGCAAATAAATTGCTGAGCAGTCTAGGGTTCTTCTTTAAATTGGAAACCATTCATTTGTTATGCCACCAATTATATCGCATGGTAATTTTCTCTAGTAAGACTCAGCTACTGAATGCTGGAGTCTAGGATGAAATATTTAAATTGTATCAACATTATTTTCTGTAATGAACAATATTTACACAGGTGAAACTTTTTAATGATTTAAATTCAGACTCAAAGTAAGTGCACTCCCAAACAGCTCAATGGTTTGGACTATCTCCCCAACTACAGGCTGTGACATCTCACAGGGCCATGTCCTTGAGTGATTACAAGATCTATACAGATTTTGTAACAACGGGGAGCCCAACCCACCATTCTTTTAACATTGTTTCTGTGGATTCCCACTCCGGGTGATGTGTGCCCATAGAGAAGCAGCCTATTTGCTTGATAATTCTAGGAGCTGACTTCAGGGGAAACCGACTCTGAGCTTTGGATGTTCCTGCTCCAGATTTGCTGGCCTTCCACCAGTCATCTGAATACATGTGTTTGCTTGCACATAGTCCCCGCAATGGAGAACTCTCAGCACTTCCCGCTGATCTCTTTGTTCTGCTTTCCTTCTCCCTCTTTATAAAAGCCTCTGTCTACACTAAGAGAGAGAGATGAGGTTTGAGTCAAGAATCCCCCATTTTCTCAGGTAGCTGGCACTTGAATAAATCTCTCTTTTCACCAGCCCCTGTCTCACGAGTTTGGCTTTGTTGAGGCAGACAGTAGGATCTGGGTTCAGTAACAGTTTCCGTTTCCCTAACAAAGCAAAAGAGGAGTGTTCCTATGGAACTTTTCCTAAGCTAGAATGCCTGAAAGAGAAGAAGCAATTAGCATTAATGTATATTATTATTTTTTACTGTTCTCAAGCCCCAAAACAACCGCTGAATCATATAAAATACACTTAATAACACTGTTTTACTAAACACACCCTCGCGAACTCTTTTATGCTTTTCTGACACAGAACACATCTTGATACCTGATGCACCAAATACACTGAGATAAAACACAGATGCTCACAGGCACAGTTCAAAGCCAGGGCAGCTCGGTGCTGAGTGTGCCGTCCTGGAAAGGAGCTTGGCGGGGCCCCTCCCGCTGCTCAGGGTGAGCTGCTGCCTCCACAACAGCTCGTTGCAAAACAAATGATGAAGCTATTTTTGCATTTTGGCTTTTTTTTTTTTCATGAAAATGAAAAGTCATTTTCAGATTTCTTTCAGTTAGCAAAAAACAAGGACAGATGTAAATCTTTTATAAACGCTAAGTGGCCTCTGCGAACTTTCAGAAAGAGGCGGTGCCTGCATTTATGATCACGGTGCTGAAGTGTACTTTTATTGCTCTCTGAAAAACATAGCTATGAAAGGAAAAATAAAACTGTCTCCTGTCTCTCTGAAATAGAAATAAATATAATTCTGATACAGTCGAAAGGAAAAGGCACTGCAGTGGATAATTTCTCATTAATGTTGTTAATACTGAAGCTCTTTTCCAGGACATGGAGACAGGAGCTCCTGTGTGCTTTCAGATAATTTGCTTTTATCTTCCTCTGCCACCTCTGGTCAATAATCCATCAATATTTTATAGTCTCTTTTCTATCTCAGTATTCCCACTTACAGCAAGACGGCATTCTAAAGGAGCTTCAGTAACTGTCTTTTTCAAAAATCATTGCATGTCATTTTTATTCTTTTGTGGGGTTAAATAGTGAGGGGTTTGGGTGTTCAATTATTCATTAACTAAAAGTTATTTATAATGTGTTAGCTCCATAGATATTTCCTAATTGGTCAGTTCTTAACAGTTGCGAACAATTGCTCCTTTCTCCAGCGTTGCAAACATAGCCATCATCAGTGATACATCCTATCAGAAATATGTTTGCTCCCCACTACTTGACAGTCCTATAAAGTATGTTTGTGGTGGTACACAGATATCTGTATTTTAGCAAGCACTGTAGGTGATCCTGATTCAGGTACTATAGGGATCACGGTTTGAGAAACACTATTATAAACTGTAATATGTTGCATATTATTTTGGTATTTAAATTTTTCTTTCAGGACTATTCATTGCCTAATGGAGTGTAGGCTGTGGTGTATCAAATTGTTCTAGAGTAAGAGTTTGAGAAAGTTTGCTGTGTAGAAAAGTATCCCAGCATTTTGTATCTATGTATCTCTTTGCTTGTAGATAGAAATATAAACTTGGGTCTCTTCTTCTCTCCCCTGCCGCTTACCATCGTTATTTTAGTAAACAATAATCATAAGTAAAACAATAATCATATTTATTCAAAGCCAGCTATATGGGAGGCATCAGTGAAAATTTATTGGAAAGAATGGTAAACACACAACACCCTTGTCCTTGTACAGTTTACAGTCTCACGTGGGGGGGAAAGGCTTAAGCAGATAATCATGCATTTGACTTAAAATAGTTGTGATAAATATACACTGTACTTTGACATTATATAAAGGGATTATAATTTAGCTAGCAAGTGGTCCTTCCTAAGGAAACTAAATATTCTGAGGATGTAAAGGTAATCCAATTGAAGGGAAGAGTAATAAATAGCATCCCAAATCTAGAAAACTATGCAATTGAAAGCCTGGGAGAAGTTAGATAAAACTAATGTAGCTTAAATATAATGAGCACAAGTGAGATAGACAGAATGGGCTTAAAGTCAGTGAAGTCACAATCACATGGGCTCACCCTCCCTCCCTTCTTTCTTCTTTCATTCCTCCTTTCCTACCTTTCTTCCTTTTTTTTTTTTTATTTCTTCCATGTTTAGTTAAGGATTTGGATCTTCATATAATAGTAATAGGATCTAGTTAAAAGAATGTCAGTAGATACATTGCACAATGAGTTTAAATTTTGAAAATACCAGTATGAAAAAATAGATTGGGAATGGTGATTATCTGGTGGCAAAATACAAATTACAGATAGATATTAACAAGAAAGCCCTGCCCAGGCCACATGAGAATTATGGTTTTTAATGAAGAGCGCAAAGGAAATGAAGGATCGAATAACAGAGATATGTATTTCGGATAAAACTGACAAAGTTTAGTGATTGACTGGTATTCATTTCTGATCAATCCTTTTCCTCATCCATCTGCCACATCCGGGCACTGGACCCTAAAAAACAGTATGCATAGAGGGGTCACTTCCTGGGATCACAAACAGGGATAGAGGGGCAGATACGATGTTGACTTTAGAGACTGGAACTCAGTTTTGGAACATCAAATTTTTGTTTTTTGTAAGACATGCAAATGTGGATGTATCTGGATTTCCAACAGTTGGGCATCGAGAGATTATTTTTGGATGTATAGTTCACACTTCTGGGTGATTGGAAAAGAATATAGTGCTTACCTAGGCACCTGTTTGAAATATGGCCTTTGACTTTCAAGATTGAAATCTAAAACATGTTTCCTTCAGGATCCACTTAGAACTAGTATCTCTAAACTTATGTCACATAAGAACTGAGTGATCAAATAGCAGACTGCCTGTGGACATTGGTGACCATACAAAAAGCAGTATTTTAATGTCATAGTTAGTATGTCTCTCTCCCCCATCAGGACCGTAAGATAAAGGGCTTTGAGCCCTGTGGAACTGTCGCTGTCACTACCACCACATCAGATGAGACTGACTCACGGAATACTTTGGGTACATAAAGATTTATTGTCGAAAGAGATTTTCATACCACAGGTTCAAATTTAGTCCCTGCTATGAATTTTGAATAAGCATCTTGGAAAAGGAATTTAGATCAGTGTATGCTCTTTTGATATGTTTTTTGTCAATCTGCCAGGGAAGTACAGAGTAACTGGGAAAGGGTGATCCGCAGCCAGGGTTCAGCTAACTAATACAGTACAGAAAAGACCATCCTGTTCCTGAGTAATCCAACCTGAGTTTCTACAACCTGATCCGCTTGTGATATCCCACTGTCAGAACTGGGTTGCACATTTTTCCTTTGAATGTGGGTGACATCTAATGTGGTAGGTAAATAAGAACTTCTTGTCCATTTCAGTGCCAGAATAGCTAGCACACACACCAAAAAAATCTGTTTTTAAATTCTCAAGAACCACGTTCTACTTGAATGTAATAGATATTTTGAACAAACTCAGAAACTTATATGTTCATGCTTGTTTTCATATATCATCTGCTATCTTATTGTTACATGATATTACATTCATTGACTTAAAAAATGAACAGAAAGGATAAGGAACACAACTTGAAGTTAACTGTTCTAAATTTTAAGTATATTTTTTCTCTCCTATTCTTGATTTATCCATGCCTATTAAGTCTAATCATTCAGAGCAGAAACCCAAACTATTATAACATTCATGTGATCATTCATTTATTTAACAATATTTCCTGATCAACAAATATATCAAATGCTAAAGATCTGAATGTAAATAATATGTACCCTACCTTAAGAACTTTCGGAATCTTAAACTTATTTAATTTCTTATCAGATTTGAGTAATACAAATTTGATCAAAAGTAACAATCATACTACAATAAATTATTTATTTCTCTACTATCATAAATGTTTGTATTGCTGGATCCTATTGAAATAGGATACCACAAATTATATATTAATACACCTATTTAGCCTGAAATGAATGAATTAATGATTTTGTGGAAAACCCAAAGTGTAAGATAAAGTTTAGGAGATTATAATGGCAAAACTTAGCTGAATACCTAAGTGCCATGGGAGATAACTCATCATCATGGAATCCTGTTTATATGCTGGGTTTTGAACAAGGAATTTGAAATAATATTCATTTAATCACAATGCAATATCAATGGGCAACATTCTGTTTTAACATTCTGAGGAAACTGTGAGTCAATGAATTGGCCATCTAACATTTTAGAAATATCTTCAGTGTTGGGAGAAACATTTAGATTTGGACTGCTTAACAGAGATTCTGTTTCTTTGCTGCATCCCTATTCTTGTCTATGGAATAGGGCTGAAGGGATGTGCAGCACCAAAGTCATAAATAATCACAGGACCTTAGACCAGTGACTTAGCATTTGCAGTCTCAGATTTCATTTCGCCCCTGCATCAAACAATAACTTCCACCTCCGTTCAGACCCTCTATATTTTTTCCATCTATACCACGTATAACACTTTGTTTCAAAATTGACATAATGGTGCATTGCATATATCTTTGTGTTATGTCTCACTAACTTCAACATAAACCCTGTGCTGATTGATGAAATAGACCATGGTTTCCCCCATCTGATCATACCGATTACTGTTTAAGATTTTCCTGTCACAGTGTATTTTTGTTAGGTATATCCCTCCTTTATTCCATTTATTTTTCCAATTTGAGTCACTTTAGACATTTTTTAAGGTCAATAGCCAATACAAATTTTGTACATACTTCCTTAACTAAATTAAGGCTCACATTTCATTCTTTAGCAAGTGGGAAATCAGAAAATAAAGGAGGGAGATGAGAAGGAAGTGTCCCAACACAATTGCCATCAGGGTCTTTAGGATCAGTGGCATTATGCTTTCTTAAAGTGAACCAATGTGTAGAAAAATAAGTTTAATCATTTTCATACAAAATAAAAAGGATGCATGTATTAGTTAGAGATCATTGAGTGTCTTTTGTCCTAAGGGGTGGGCTCTTGGTGTGCTCCTAGATGGGGTTGATCATAAGACAGACCAAACTATGATCAGAAGCTGGGAATTTTCAAGTCACCCCCAACCTCCAGAGAAAAAGAAGGGTTGGATTGGAGTTGATGATCGATCATGCCTGTATGATGCAACCTCCATAAAAAGCCTACAAAACAGAGTTCAGAAAGCTTCTGGGCTGCTGAACAGGTGAGGTGCTGGGACAGCTTTACACAGGGAGAGCATGGAAGCTCTTCCCACGCACTGTACCCTATGCATCTCTTTTATCTGGATATTTACTTATATTCTGTATCCTGTTATGTTCATGATGAATCCAGAAACAGTAAGCAAACTGCTTTCCTGAGTTCCATTAGCTGTTCTAACAAATTTATTGAACCTAAAAGGAGGTCTTGGGAACTATAGCTTGTCAGTCAGAAGTACAGGCAACAACATGAACTTTCTTTTGGCAACTGAATGGTAAGTGGGGCAATCTTGTGGGAATGAGCCCTTTACCTGTGAGATCTGATGCTATCTCCAGGTCGATGATGTCTGAATTAGGTTAGATTATGAGACATCCAGCTGATATCACAGAAATTTCCAATATATTTGATATCAGAAGTGTCGTGATTGTGTCCATAACGTAAAAGTAAGAGTGACATGCAGGAGGAAGAGTGAGGCTTTCCCTCTATAACCTGAGTACTGTTTTCTCTGTCTATAGGCACCATCTAGGACGGTGGTTCTCAGCTTTGAATGCACAGAAGAATTGTTTGGATATCACTGACAATTCAGTTACTACCCACCATCACCTTTTGATTCATTAGTTCTGGAGCTGGGCTCCTAAGTATGCATTTTTAACATAAGTTTTCAGATGCTGGTGGTATAGTGTCACATTTTCCAGATACTGTTGTAAATGAATAGACAAATGCATGTGTAAGAAGTTATAGTATGATAAATCCTACCTATAGAAAGAGAGTAGAAGAGAGAGTAAATAATTTTAAAGATAAGAAACAGAGAAAACAAATAAAAAGTGAATTTTCAGCTGCATATTTAATAAAGTAAAAATTTGACTTCTGGAAAAGGAAAATGCATTCCGTGAAGAGGATAACCCAGAAAAAGAAATAGAAGAATGAGAAGATATTGTTTTGGAGAATACTAAGATCTATGAAAATGGAAAATAACATACAGATTCTTTCTAAAAACAGATAAAAATTAAGTAAAAAAATAATGCTATCTTTATCTTATACCAAGGGCAAGCTGGATTTAAGGAAATAGAAATATCTAATTTAATTTGCAGTTTTCAAAACTAAATAACTCTTTCACAAATGTAAAAAATATCAAAAGGAAGCAAATTTTAGATTAAGAGTATAGTTTTATTATTTGATATTTGTGAAAATTTCTGGAGGTAATATATCTTATTGCCACCAAACCAAAGTGGGGTTCAGCTACCCACTGCCAACAATAGGCAAATTCCAGAAGCAGAGGTGGGTGAGAAAGGAAAGAGGTTTTTATTCAAATGCTGCATAATTCTGGAGGATGAGGGACTCCCATATTCAAGCTCATCCAGCTCATGTCTTCCACCAAACATAGACAAAACCCAGCCTTTCCCAGATGGACCAAAACCCAAGGCAGTGACCAGAAATCCAAATACATCCTTATCTTTCCTTTGGAGCCTGAGGTGACTAAGTGGGTGGCTGTCTGGCTTTAGGCTCCCTCATAGAATCTGCATGTGCTGCCAGTGCCACCATTGGCCATAAGGGCCTGCAAAGGCACCAGCCAGTATTTTCATTCAGAAGGTGGGCCAAGAGCCTGTCTCTTCCTTCCCCTGAGTTTATGTAAGTTACCTGTGTGGGCTGGGTCAGGTGTTTTTTCTCAAACCAAGGTCCCACGGCACTCCAGGAGGGTCTAGTCCTCCCAACCAATTCCTTCTTTTCTGCAAGCTGGACTGACAGGTTTTTTCTAGTACAGCGCCTCCCCCTGCTGCCATTTTGACATCTATGGCACATGTGCCTGCCTTTCCTTCATCCCAACCTCTGATCAAGGACCAGAAAAGGTAGGAGAGCTTTTCGCTTATCCAATTATTTTTGCTATACTTGCATGTGCTCAGTGTAATGATTCTTCCTGTTGCCATCTTGCCCCAATGGCAGGGAATCTACCACCAGGTTATTGGTATTATTATCTCTAAATTTTATATAACAAAAGTAATAGTTAACCATTAAGCCAAAAAATATATGATTTTGCAAGTATCTTTCAATTTAATTAAATCAAATGTGAAATAGAATTTTTAACTACTCAACAGATATATTAGATTATTTATTGTATTTACTATTTCACCATAGGGCTTTTAGTACTTTATGAATAATTTGAATATAATTTAATTAATAAAACAGAACAAATGTGTCCTGTAAATCAGATCATTTATAAAGCAGTGCTAAAGGAAAAAGTACAAATTTAACCCATAGGCTTTTGGATCCAGTCTTTAATGAAATATCAGCTTTGCTTCCAGAAAGGTCATGATCAAAAAGCCTTTGGTCATATGTATATGTGCTTTAGACTTTGGGAATCATAAAAGCTGAGCAGTAAATTGTAGTTTTTCATTAATTTAAAATTAATCACCCTGAGACTGGGAGGGAGCAGATAAAAGCAAAAGGTTTTCCTGTTGAGAGAGCGCCAAATACTTGATTCTATGAATCTAGGTAATTTGTGATGTCTAAGTAATGTGGGAAATGCATACATTCATACATGCATATATCCTAAACTAGTTAACCCCATTGAAGCCTCTATAGAAAAATTTAGGCTGTAAATTTGGTATGCTCGTAAATGACATGTAGCTATCTTCAATTAGGTCATTTATTAGGTCAGCTCTTCCTCCTGTTTTAGAGAAACACTGTCTTCAAAT
Organism: Anoura caudifer; assembly: GCA_004027475.1. Taxonomy (NCBI): domain Eukaryota; kingdom Metazoa; phylum Chordata; class Mammalia; order Chiroptera; family Phyllostomidae; genus Anoura; species Anoura caudifer. The sequence goes on along the minus strand of PVKU01009030.1, from coordinate 17,708 downwards.
GGTTTTATAAAGGGCATGAAAAACAGCCCGCATATGGCCTCCACATGAGTGCTACGTGAAAGCAAGAGTCATTTCAGCCTAACCGGAGGAACTGGGGATGCCTGGGGCCTGCAAAATGAGCATAGGATGGCATGGAGGGGTGGGGGGCGGGAAAAGCAAACCAATGCATGTTGCTAGTGAAGTACACAGATGGCCTCAACTCTGTTAGGACAAGCCTAAGTTAGAAATTTCTCAGTCCACAGAAAATATCAGCAGAAGGGTAATTATCTCAAAGAGATAGAATAGTTTAGTTTACAACAGAGGATTGAAAAGCAGTGGGCTCAGACTTGCCCAGATAAAATGGAGAACTTTTCTCTCATAGAACACTGAGTTCATGAGGGTTAGTGTCCAGAGCAAAGTATCATGAGATTAGTTTTTCTTGCTTACCTGTGTTCTTTAAGGATTTCTTGCTTGCTTGTGTTTTTTCAAGAAGTTTAGGAGGAAATGAGAATTAATAGCATTTAATTATATACCAAGGGCCAATATTTAAACTTGGATCAAATGATTCTGTTGTTCTAGACACAGATGATAATGGGATGTAAGGGAGGGTCACCCCAAAATAGACCAAAATAGCATATTGATTTGAATTAAAGGTACTTGAAAAACAGACAGTGAAAGAAGGACATTGGCCCTCCTCTTTGTCCCCCTGAGAGCAGATGAGTCTCCCATGTGAAGAGCACCCTCCCTACTCCAGCAGGTAGACGTCCTTCTCACCAGAGAGAAGAAATCAGGGCTTAGAAGGCTATGCAAACAAACTCTGCTTAGTTTCTTCACTAATTGGTGTCAAAGCCTAAGTTGGTTTTTTGGTGTTTGGGTTTTTTTTTTTTTTTTTTTTTTTGATTCTTCACAAACATAAATTTATTTTTAGTTTTATTTTGTTTTGTCTGGAAGGATATAAACAGCCTGCTTTGGACACTTCTTTGGTCCCATATTTTTGGAACCTCTGTATATACAAAATTAAATTTGATTTTCTTCTCTTAATTTGTTTCCTGTGAATTTAATTCTTAGACCAACCAGAAGAACCTAGAGAGGCAGAGTAAAAATGTTTTTCTCCATCAATGGCTTAGATGACAGTCACCTGTCTATAGGTATCCACAGGTTAACTTGTTACTTACCGCTCTTCCTACATTAGAAGGCCCGAGATTCAGAAACTGTGACTGGAATTAGGTTGACCACTTGCTCTACACTATGTACTTAATCAGCCTGAATCCCAGTTTCCAAGTCAGTAAATCCAGAAAGTGCTGCATAATTTTAAGGATGGTTATGATGTGTAAATTATCTATGAAACTCTATAGGCCTTAAACAGTGACTGATACATCATATGTGCTTAGTATATGTTAAATGTCAATAATTAATTAATTAAATATATTTCTAAAACATGGCATGACTGCTAAACATTAATTATAAAATTAATTATAAAATTATGCCATTTTAACTTGGATCCTAGAAAAGAAACCAATGGTTTCTTGTCTTGATGCATTGGTTTTCTAATAACACAAAAAACATATGTGTATATAAATATATTTACAAATACAGAGAGTTAGAAAATTTAAAGAGATAGTCATTTACTGAGATATAATCTCACTATAGATACATTTCCTATTTTTTTTTTTAAATGGCATTTTGGATAAATAAATTAGGTGCTTCTTTGAACAAAATTCTTAAAAGTATGTAATCAAAGTTCCTTTCTAATTTCCTAGAAATGTATGTATTTGTGACTACTTTATTTACATGAATATAACAAATTTAAAAATATTTCTCTTTAGATGTTGAATTTTACTCTCACCTTCTAAATTCTTATACATATAAATATTTTCATACAGAATCTATTGATATAATAAGCATTCAAATGTTGTTTTTTAAAAAAACATTTACTTGCCCTGTATTAGTTATAGTTTTCCTAAAACTTACTCTTTGTTTTCTACTATTATCTATACATACCCATTTTTGAAGGTTTTTTAATGCTTTTTTTAGATGTATTCATTTATTTACTTTTAGAGAGAGGGGAAGAGAAGGAGAAAGAGAGGGAGAGAAATATCAGTGTATGATTGCCTCTCAAGCACCCACCTCAACTGGGGACCTGGCCTGCAACCCAGGCATGTGCCCTGGCTGGGAATCGAACTGGCAGCCCTTTGGTTTGCAGGCCGGTGCTCAATCTACTGAGCTATACCAGCCAAGGCCTAAATTTTGATATTGTGTAACAACAAGAAACATGTTTAGATAAAACAACAACAACAACAAAAATAACTGTTGTTATTACAACTACATTACATTTTATGATGCAGAAGCATTTTATACTAAAAGCATAATGAGCTTCTAAGGCTAATTAAATCACAGTTCTTGGTGTAGGTGAGTTTCATACTTATCCATAGGCACAGAATAAACCTGCATTGCAAGAGTTAAAGCTGCCTATGCTACTATACACTTTGAAATTTATATAAGAATCATTGAGGGTTTTTATGAGTAATATAATCATCATTATGTGAATAGCTAACTGTAGAACTGAAACAAGTATAAGGTAGTTTTGTAATACTCTTGACATTTCAGTATCTATCAAGCATTATAATGTGAGAAAAGGAATATGAAGCAATAATTTTCCTTAAATAAGGGCAATGATTTACTTGCCAAGCAAAAATGGCCGTTAGAAGTAAAAATTGGGTTCTATGTTTAAGACAGATATTATTTCAAAATGTGATGAAATCATACTCAACAGCATAAAATTTAATGTGTATTATAAACATTCTCTCACAGAAAGAGAAATTATTTTAAAACACTGTTTTGTTAAACAATGGCCATGAGTCCCTCAGGGATTCATTTGATATATAAAATAGGTGCCCTGTGAATATTGCTGGATGCATTTTTTCTGTAAGGATGAGTATTATTTTGATTATTTGAAATATTATATTGCACTCTACTTCTCTGTACTATATTTATAAGGCCATATATTTTAGCATGTACTATCAATACTATATAAGACTGGGTACAGGGGAGATAAAACATTTATATAAACATACATCATTTTTTCTTTAACATCCCGAGAATGCAATAAGAGGACATTCTAGTATAAGAACCAAACTTCTTCTCAAGCAAATGACAAGAGTGACCAAGCAGCCTACACAGAAGGCTTGCTGGATCAGAGTTCATTTGGAAAAAAGTGGAGGAGGTGGCAGGAGTAAGTGCAGTGCTTCAACATTTTATGCAGGACACAATGATCTGTCAGGACCAGACATTAGAATCTGGAAAGATAGCCTGACCCTTCAGTGTCAGGGCTTTCATGGGAGGAAACATTTACTCCTCTACTGGTATTATCTGCAGCAGTTAACTGCTATTCAAATGACCAACAGTACATGAAAATGTCCTCGACATCAGCAAGTATTAGAGAAATGCAAATCAAAACCATAGTGAGATTTCTTGGAATGACTATCATCATCAAAAAGACTAGAGAACAAATATACTTGGGAATGTAGAGAAACAGAAACTATGTTCTTTGTTAGTGGGAATGTAAATTGGGGTAGTCATGGAAAACAGTAGGAAGGTTCCTCAAAAATTAAAAACAACCTACCATATGAGTCAGCAATTCTACTTTTGTGCGTATAGCTAAAGGAAGCCAATTATCCCGAGGGGATATCTGCAAACCCATGTTTGTTGCAGGATTATTTACAATAGTCAAGGCAGAAAAAAACTTATGTGTCTATCCATGGATGAATGGATATTGAAAATGTGGTGTATGTAGACAATGGAATCCTATTTAGCCAAAACAAAGAAGTAAATCCTGCCATTTGTAAGAACATAGAGAGACACTGGGGGCATGCTAAATGAAATAAGTGAGACAGAAAGAGAAGGGCTGTGTGATCTTACTTACATGTGAAATCTAAACAAATAAACAAACAAACAAATAAACAAACCCATAGAAACAGGGGTTAGATTTGTGATTGCCAGGGGCAGGGAGAAGGGGTGGATAATTGGGCGAAGTTGGTTAGAGGTACAAATATTGCAATAATCATTTTATAATGCATACATATATCAAATTATTGTGTTGTTATGTGGTACCCTTTAAACTTATACAATGTTGTATGTCAATTATATTTTAATAAAACTGCAAAAATTTCTTTAAAATCTATTATAGTTATGTATATAATCATGAAATAATTCAGAAATGAATTTGGAAAAAATATCATTCATTATAATATAAAAATATATTGTTCTTAGAACTAAATCCAAGAAAAGATGTGTAAAACCTCTCCACAATAAATTCCAAAACAATGTCAAAGAAAATTAAAGAAGAATTAAATGAATGGATAGATAGAACACATATCTAGTCATATAGTCATGAACAGATATAGTCATAGATTCAGAATTAATATTGCTTAGATGTGAATTTTCCCTGAATCAATCTATATACTCAAAAAAATTCCAATAGAAATCTCAACAGAACCTTTTTTTTGGTAGAAATGTAAAAGTTGACTAAAATCTTTCATAGAAATCCCAAAGATCTATGCAAAACTTATTCCAATATTAAAAAACAGAACCAACCTAAAACTAAACAAAAAGAAAAGAAAAAGATGGCAGACTTATGTTACTGAATTTCTTTGTATAAAATTTTATTGATAAAGATTGTATTGTTTTAGCCTATGGAAAGACAGTAAGATTAATGGAAGAGATTAGAGACTACAGAAAAAAGAACAATATTTAGTTGGTCAATTAGCTTTTAATAAGGTTTCATTAATAGCCAATGTAGAAAACAAATTAAAACAAATTAGTTAAGTATATGATAAAAAGAAATTTTATATCTCTCTCATACCATATGCAAAAAATAATTTAAAAAGGGTAAATGTCCTGAATACCAAAGCTTATATTTAAAACAGAAAGTCAAAATTCCAGAAGGAAACATAAAAAAACCTTCTTTAGGGTAGGTTAGGATGTTTAATATAAAGATATGCACATTTGTCAAAATTATCCAAATTATGTTTAAAATCTGTGTATTTTATTGTATGTGAATTTCATTCAAACATAATTTAATGAGGCAAAGATGATGGACATGAATCCAGCTTGATAAACCACAATCAGCTGGGTGGCTGGGGCCAAAGTCAGCTTCCATCTATTGTACTTTCTGGCAAAGATGTCTAGACTTCCCAACTGCTTGAGGATGTCAGTGTGTGTAAAAGAAGAAAAGAAAAGAGAAAATGAGTTGTACGGATCTTTGTCTATGCAGCGTTGTTGTGTAACTCCTGATATTGTTCCCATCTCCTGTTTCCTGGATGCCTACAAACAGCTAAAGCCCAAATTGGTCTTCCAGTGGCTGGTGATACTAAAGATGCTGAGAGCATCAATGAAGTATTCTAGAGCATCCAAAACCAAACGACAAAAATATTGGACAATTGTAATCTGTTCTCGAATGAGCCGTTCTAGCAATATTTTGCTCTTGAGCTTGAAATATTAATGGTTAAGGAAAGGCTATAAATCCTATGTCTGGTAGCCCAGGATGTGGATCTTAGGCCATCAAGGGCATGCCAGTGGTTACCCCAGTGGTTGTCCACAAAGGGTTGAAAGAAAGCTCCCTAGCAGAGATGAACCAGAATTGGTAGGAACTTGAAAGAGATTTAGCAGTTAATAATGCAAAGGAACTGAGGAAGGGGATGGGCAAGAAGGTATTCTATCTAAATTATTTTAAAATGTATGGAAAAGTGTAGTTCTTCCAGAGGAGATATGTTAAAAATAGTAATAATAATTTTATCTACTTCATAATAAAATTGTTCCCTGTATATACATATAAGATTACAGCAATTAGATCACCAGTGTAAACCTAGCATAAATTCCTAAATCCATACATTCTAAATATCTGTCCCTCATTTATATGTGTCTCTAAAACCCTTTGTTGAAACTTTTGTTATATTAGTTACTATTATCCTTTTCTATTATATGTAATTGGTTATTTATTTTCTATTTTCTTTGAGTGCAAGTTCCTTTCCACAGGAATGTTTATTTATAGTACACACAAATTCTTGTGATAGAAAAATTGGTGGTTTCTAAAATATTCTGCCTCTTTATCTCTCTACTTTACTAATCTTACCTACTTGGTATCTCCTTAAATATGAAATACAAGTAAGCTTAGTTTTCTCTGTGGAATCTCATATCATAGATAAAATAACCAGTCTGATCATAACTCACATTTAATATGATTACTATATATTTAATAGTTTCTTTGTGTCTGAAGCAATTATGGAAAAAATATATTTTTGATTGTTTGAATCTGACACCTAAAATTTAAAGAGGTAGAGAAGTACATAATGATTAATGGATGAATTTGATTTCCCAGTTAAAGATAGTAACATAAGAAAATCACCTTCAGTCATTTATTTTAAGAAAGTAAAAAACTGTAGTTTTGACTTCCTGAAGCTATTGTATTTGGGATAAAATGCTGTATTCTATGGCTGCTGTAGAAGATTACCACACAAATTTACTGGCTTAAAACAATATGAATCCTGAGGCTAGAAATAAATGTGTTTCATTGGCTAAAATAAAGTTGCCAACTATACTTTCTCTTATGGAAAATCAAATTTAGGTTTACAAAGAGATAGTACAAATACATAATGCAATAATTGATAAATAATAATACAGGGATAAACTGTGTTTTGTTTATTCACAGCCGTAAACCTGATAAAGAGAGATCTGATCAGATCATTGGAGGGGACTAAGGAGGGGCTGTTGGAGGAGGTTGACTGAGAAGATGGCAAACAGCCTAGGACTGGATTGGCTGAGCGGCCGAGCACCTCCAGAGCACATGGAATTACAGGCCAGAAGATTTAAAATAAAAGGAGCGCAGAGACTGGCTGTAGGGCTCCCCTTTCCGAGGATGTCTGGATGGTCGTGGGGCAGCCGCCTGTATTTCCCAAAGGACTGTAGAAGCAACCCTGAGCACAGCCTAGGATCCGGCTGGCCTGGCAGGGGGTGGCAGGGTATTCTTATTTGAGAGGGGACAGGCTCTGAGGCAGAGGCCTTCCAGTCTTCCAAAATTGTGTAGCTTTTTGCATCTTATGTTGTTTTAATTTGTAAAATAATCCTATTGAAATAAGATAATTGAAAACTAACAGGGGGAATGATTGGGGAACACAGGTGTTAACGATTTTAGCCTTGACTGATAGGCTTAAGTGATTAAAGCTATAACTAAAGACTTAAAGAGTTTAGCCTTAATTAGTAGGACTAAGTGACTAATGCATGCAGGAGGAAATGTGTTATTCCAATATTGTGTAGCGTTTGAGTAAAGACTCTGTTCCTTTATCACCAAGACTTTGCCTCCAGGATGCTGCCTAGTGGGCGGCAGTGGGCAGCAGGACCCCACTTGCTGTTTGGTGACAAACCTACTTTTTCCCTACACTGTATTTCCTGGCTTTCCCCTCCTCCCCAGTTTTTATAGTCTGGCAGCTTTCATGAGTCAGAATAATTTGTCTCTTAATGTCAGCTGATCAGTAATCTTAACTTCATCTACAGCCTAGTTTTCCTTTGCCATGTAATATAAAATATATCACAGATTCTGAGCAGTAGAGTATGAACATTTTTGTGAGGGAATTATTCTTTCTACCACAGTTTACCCTCCTTCTTCCAATGATCCACCTCCTTCCCACGTGTAAAATACATTCACCACATTCTAATATCCCCCAAGTCTCCTCCAGGATAGCAGCAACTCAGAGTCCAAGTTATCTAAATTTCATCATCTTAAAAATTCCAAATTTCATCATATAAATAGGACACTGTGGGTATGTACCATTTAAGGGCAACATTTTCCTCCATGAATCGTAGAATTCAAGAAACATGATACCTACATCTAAAATAAAATGGTGGAACAAGCATAGGAACAGGTTATAAACATTTCTATCCCCAAAATGAGAACATGGAGGGCAAAAAGATGTCAGCTGCCCCATGCAATGTTGAAATCCAGCTGAGGGAAACTCCACTCAGTTTCAAGGCCAGAGAATGACTGTTGGTGTCTTATGACTCCACCATGTAGTCTAGAGTCCCCATCCTTTAAGTCATCCTACCCTCTTCATAGAAGGTAGCACATGTTTGCAAATGAGTGATTTTAGCAGTATGTTCTTGACTATAGAATTTTGAGTCTGACAGCATTCTTTCATGGTGTCCTCTTTGTGCATTTCAGTCAAGGTTGGCAGTGTGTTAATCTGAAGAACCTCATAAATCTCCTATGTTGTCACAGGAATTCACTCCTTTAGACATGATGCTCTTAGATAATCCCACCTGGATTTTTACCTCTGTTGAGGTGGTTCAAAGGATCTGAGTCATATGACTAATCATTCCAAAGAGCTTTTTATAACGGGATATTCTGATCTTTAACCTTTCTTAGATATTAGCAAAAGATACTCCAGTCATGTTCATGGACTTTTTTTTTTTTTTTTAATAAAGAATGAACTTCAGGAAGTGAACATAGTCACCAGACACTTAAAAAAACTGGGATACATTCTGAGAAATGTGCCATTAGGCGTTTTGTCATTGTGTGGACTTCAAAGTGTGTACTTATACAAAGCTTGATGATGTAGCCTATAATTATATGTGCTATACTTTTATAGAACCGGCACGTTCTACATTTCTTTGCACCACCATCACCACAGCACGTAAAAGTTAGTGTTGCGCTACAGCATTACAGTGGCTATGGTGTCACTAGGTGATAGGAATTTTTTAACTCAATTATAACCTACGGGGCCACTGTGCTAGATGTGGTTCATTGTTCACTGAAATGTTTTATCTTAACATTAGTATTGTTTACAGTCTATAAAAGATGAGAATTTTCAAATAATCAATCCCTATTTTATCTTTGTTTCACATTTCTTTCCTCAGTTTATGTCTTTCCACTGGATTTAATGATGAGCAGAGAGACATAACTAGGCTTATCTTCAGCACTATGTTTGGAAGTTTCCCCGGTAAATGTCCAGTTTCATGATTTATACATCTTCCTTTCCATATAATTATAGGAGACAATTCTGATGTATTCTGCCACTATATAACAAGGATTTCCTTTCCTCCAATTTCCTGTAATATGTTGCTTAATTCCTTCTGATCTTTCACCAGCATCCCCCTTAATGTCCATGTCTCTACAGTTTGCTCCCAGCAATTTATGTATTTCCTAGGTCAATGTGTGTTTTCTCCACCATGCTCCTTTCTTCCATGTCCTCACTAGAAAAATGCTTGACATCCATGTCTGTATAGTCTGTTTAAAGGCACACTAGGACTTTTCTTTCATGTTCTTTGAAATTTGTCCAATGTCTGCCCATCACTCTATTCTAATACCATTTGGCCATTTGTATGTATCTGTTATATCATCATTCCAGTAACAAGATATGTATCTGTTTTTCTATAGATACTGTAAGGAATTACCCACAGCTTTATGGTAAACAACAAAATGTGTAATCTTACAGTTCTGGAGGTCAGGAATCTGAAATGTCTTACCCAACAAAAACCAGGGAATTAGAAGGGCTTTGTTCCCTCTGGAGGCTCTGAAGGAGAACACATTCCTTACAGTTTACCATCCTAGAGGCCGTCTGCATTTTCTGTCCATGGCTCCTTCCATTTTCAGAGCCAGCAATGGTTGACCACGTTGTTTATCACATTGCATTACTCTGACTGACTCATTCTGCCTCCCTATCCTACATGCAAGGACTCTTCTGACTCTGTCAGACACTCGCAGATAATTCAGGTTAATCTCAGTTTTAGTGTTACCTGATTAGCATCCTAAATTTTATCTGGAACCTTAATTTGTATTTGCCTTGTGGTATAATATAATCACAGGTTTCAGGAAATATGTGAGTATCCTCCTGAAATGATGTTAAGCAACAGCTGAAAGAAGATTAGCTCACATACTAAGTGAAGTTGTCTAACCCTAATTTACTACAACTCTCAGGGGAGACATTGTGAACATGTTTCTTTCTTTTCCTTCCTTCCTTCCTTCCTTCCTTCCTTCCTTCCTTCCTTCCTTCCTTCCTTCCTTCCTTCCTGTTTCTTTCCTTGAATATATTTGCCTACTCTTTTCTCTTTTATTCTCAGAGTGAACACAGTTTGTGGCAAATAATAAGCACTAAAACAATGTTGCCTGGAAGAAATAATTAATGTCAAAACAAGGGGAAGAAGCTGTATTAATTTGACCACAATTTTTGCTTATTATATACCCTCCTAATGAATGTGCAAAATATGCTTGGTGAATCCTGGCTTCAAAAACCCTTTGAAACAAAGGATTTTGTTAGATTTCATTTGGTTTGCTTCTTAAGGAGGTTTTATTCAAATTTTTCATAAAATTAATTATTCAATAAATATAGTCTATATGTTTAGGTTTTTAGGAAATTAGCCTTAAAAATATTTATAAAAGTCTGCTGTTGGGAACCACCCTGCTAGTTTTCAGAAGCTGTAATCCTCTGTGGCTAAGGCTGAGTAAAGGACCTTGGGACCATAAGCCACTTGGAAGACAAAGCTTATCTTCCTTGTAGGGGCACCACCTCTGCCCCCTTTTTCTTCACCCTGCTTGGCCCTGATCGGATGACTGGTTAGCCAATAACACGTAAGATTCCTCAAAAGAGGGATGACCTAAAACAGGCATGGCCACAAAGGGACCCTCAGGGAAAGGCTTGGGGGGCTATAGAAAAAGGGGGTGATGGATCCTCGCCCCTCGGCATTAACATAGCCTGAGTCCTCATTCTGTCTGCAAGAAGTCACTTAATCTCTCGGCTGCCTTACTTCCCCTGCCTGACTAATGCCTGAAACAATGCAGGAGGTGGGTGCAGCCCTGTGCTGGAAAGGGCAGGTTCCCTAGGGGGATCAGGCTTAAGAAAGAATATGTAAAATACTGTGAAACCTGCTTTGCCAGTACCCTCAATTTAAATGATAAAGTTCCAAGAAGGAAGTGAGTTTGTTCCCCAAAGTTTTATGGCCCTTTAACTACCTGACACTGACTCAGAATAAGCCCTCAGAGTTATTTGAAAGTTATCTATTGTTTAATCATTTCTGCCTGACAATGATTGATAAGCTTTATGTATACACCCTGTATTCCTGTGCAAATTGAACACAATAAAAGCTTGTCAAGGCAAGGGTTGAGGTGCTCCTCTTGAGAGAGAAACTGTGCCATCTCTTTTCCTCCAAAGGACTCAGTAGTCCATGTGAATTTGTCTTGTCCCATCCATAATGCCATGGACCCTAGGAGCCTGGATCTGCGTTAGTGTGTAAAATTTATAGTTTGACAATTAAATTATGGGTTTTAAACCCCAAGGTGATTTTAAATGCCATATGCTTTAATAATCTAAGTGTACATATGAGGGGCATTAGATCCAGAGAAGTCGGGTAACTTGAATCTATCAAATTCTTGTTAGCATAAAAAAAAAAAAAAAAAAAAAAACTAGAACCCTTAGCTTCTTACCAACTTTTCTTTCTCTTCTTCTTTTCTTTTTTAACTCTTTACATACCCTTGTAACTAACAAAAAACAAAAAATTTAAACTAAATGAAGGTGGAAATAAATATTTTAACCTAAATTTAGCTAGATATTTTTGTAGCTAATAATACTATCTCATTACTATTAGGTCAGGTATTTTCTCTTTTAGTTAAGAGTAGCTAGAGCTATTAATTCATTTTTTAAATCTCTTGATATATTAGAAATTATTTTCTAAATTTAAAGACTACTATATGAAATCTGCTATGAGACAAATATCGAATAAAATCTTAAAAGTCTTATATACTAAATCAATAAATATGATGAAGTTTATATTTTTTCTTATAAATATCTGTTTCAATCTACTTAACAATTAAGTTTTAATCTACTTAGTGTTAAAGTAAATAGATATATATCACAATTTACTTAAAGTGATTCTTTTACTTCTTAGCAGAAACTATTGTTTGACAAAAATTTTACTTTCTGATATATTTATATTATTAAACCAGCAAATAAATTATTTCAGGGTATCTATGTACACTCATATTTTATTATTATTTTGCAATTTCATTCACATAATATTTGCCCAAATTGTGGTTGATTGTGAGTTTAACAAATATAATAAAACCTCAACATGCAAATGATAAAAAATATGTAGACCTTCATTAATCAGTTTTCAGAATAATGTCAGGAATCCAGTTCTGGCAGCATAAAAACATCTATTTTTTTATTGCACATAAATGCTGTACTCCTTATGCTATAGGATCATTGTATATATTTTCACATTCTATCTAAAATAGTATTTCTGAAGAGTTTGTAACAGGTAATTAAATATTTTCATATAAATCTAGTTCATTAGTGAAATACAAATAAAAAATAATAACTACAAACTACTATGCTCTCTTTTGTTTAAAATGTTAAATATAATTTGAAGCAGACTGAAAAACATAGGCTCCATGTCAATAAAGTTAAATAAACCCCATTACATTAGGTACAGTTTACAGGCATGAAAACTGAGCATAAATCATGATCTACACAAAAAAGTTGATAAATCCTTGTAGTCTTGTAGTACTTGAAATTCTTAAATACAAAATAATTTAATCAATATTTGTGATACAAAGAATTAGAAAACATATTGTTTAGAATTCATACCGTCAATTGACTCCAAAGTAGAGTTGTTTTCATCTTTGTCACATTTAAATAACAATTACATATGTTGTTAAACAGTGACAAAAATACCTTCTCAGTTTTTATAAATGATTTAGCTGTTTATACTTCCTTCTTCATTACAATGTCTTATAAGGCAATTTACAAACATGGTAAAAATTGTGCATCATAGTGTGAAATTACTCTAGGAACTGTTCCTAGAATCCTATCAAAATGACAGATTCTGCTGGGCAGTTTATGAATTCAAAAATCCCTTTCATGCAGTTTCATTATTATTAGTTGCATGTCATTGTCACTATAATATTTTAAACAGTTTTAGAAGAATGATTTTGACAGTTTATGTGTTGTGATTTTTTTCATATAAGAACATTTCATTGTAAATAAGATACATTTAGTTTTTTTTTCTATTTGATGTATTTTACTTTAGATCGAATGTCTTACATAGAGGGCAGAAAGTTGAATCATGACATAAAACCTCTTCTGCTGGAGGACAAAAGTGAAACACTCTTAAATAAGAATGTGACACATATTAAATATTTGAAAAGTAAACATCTGTAAGAGAACTGATATGATGTTGAAGGTCTGCATTATGCGTGCATTGTTTTCTTCCTGCTGATGATGAGGCCTGTTTCTAAAGCAATGATTTAAATGTAAATTTCCTTTCATCTCAACTCAAGTATCACTGTCATTACTGTTACTCAGTTAATAATTATTATTTTATTCAGACTTTAATTCACATAGAAGTGTTATCTTTTGGTTCTCTTTACTAATCTCAATAATTTTTTACTATCTTGGCCAAAATTTTATTTTTTCCTGGATTATAGTTTTGTGGCATGTGGCATTTTTACCAGAAAAACATTATGTGACTTTGACAAGTTTAGAAGCTTTGGAATCTGAGAGATCATTTTGTTGTCTCCTTGCTAGACAGTTGCGCTGGCACGATTTGTACCTGTTTTGCAACTCTGAAGCTTATTGAATGGTTGCAGCTTCCAGGCTTTGCTTGAACAGTAAATTGTGGTTAACTTCGATCAGTTCAGCTCCTAGCAGTTACCCATCCCCAAGACTTAGATCCTCAGCAGGTACCTTGCATACATTCCTGGTGCTTAAGTTTAGGATCTAGTCCTGGATCTAGCACGTCCACTGTCAGTTGGCTAAGCTAAAGTTAAATTAACAGTAGCCTTACTGGATCTATGGACCTATCGATTGTGGAAAAAACTGTGTGGGTTCATAGGTCCAGTACATTTTTTATGTCCCTTCAAACCTAGTTCCCATACATCTCTCCAAAACTCCCTACTTTGTATTCCTAGGTCCAATTCATATGACTTCATTCTTGATAAATTTCTTTAACACGCCTTCTAACACTTCTTATATTCCTTAACTCTAAATTCAGTTCGGTTAGTATATGTCCTCCTACAACTCACATTAAATAAGCATTAATCATCTAGTATGTTAAATGGTTCTTTACATTTTTGTTTCTCTAGATTATAAGATCCCTTGAAGGGAGAGACAATGATTTAATCACTTCGTATTCCCTGTACTTCCCATAGTGCTTGCTACCAGAGAGAAACAATATTACTTATTAAATGAATGGATAGCTTAATGAATCATAAATTATATCTTAACATTTTCTAACATTTCTGTTGAAATTCTCCCTTCTAGCAGCAAATTTCCTTCACATTAATCTCTTTTCAGAAACCTCTGTCGCCCCCATCTTAGCTGCAATTGCACTCTAAATCAGAAACACAGTTCCTACAAGTGGGGGTATGAAAGAACTGGAGGAATAGGGATTGATAAAAGTTAAGTATTAAAGAGACACTGAATGTTAATATAACATTTAGTAATCCCTTACTCTTCCAGTTGTCTCATACTCCTACCTCAAGGACCTGTATTTCTTGATCTCACTGTGTTATTGATTTCTTATATTTCTTTATTTGAACCTGGCTGATCAAAGTTACTCTTAGATTAATTTCTTTGTATAATAAGCCTGAATTCATGATGAATAACTTTATTAGTCAGAAGTTCTCATTTTAAATATTAGATATTGACAATAGATGAATTAAACCAAAATAGGAATTTATTGAATTATCTGTAGGTACCTCAATAAACTGCAGAGTTGCAAAATAGTTACAGATTGTACCAGTGCAATTGTCTAGGTGGAGAGACAAATTTCTGGTGCTTCCTACACAACCATCTTCCCAGAATCCTCTTGCTTGATCTATTCTTTGGCTTCCAGACACTATTAACCAGCTTCATAGCTCATGGAGGGTCAATCCTTCTTGCTTGTTTACTTGGTCATGGTAAATATGATTTTCTGAATACTGATGGTTGAGCATTGACTCCTATCAATATGGAGCTTCACCAACCCCATCAATATGCATGGCTTTACCTGCCATGAGCCATGATCTGCAGAGAAAAAACAGCAGCCTTCTTAAGAATGCTGTTGCCCATCGTATCAGCACAGTACTGGTGGGCTTTGTGAATACGTTCTTTTAGCCTTCCCCTGGAACACAAATTTTAAGGCGTGGCAACTCACTACCAAGTCACAGTAGCATTTGTTGCTTTGGAAGAAAGCAGAAACCATCCAAAAGAAAGCAGGCAATTAAATATTAGGATTCCTTTTAAACTCATAACAGAGATTATAAGTTAAAATCAAAAGAAATTTATTTTTTGATCCCTGCTGTCTTGCCTCTTTTACAGAAATAAACCAAGACAATAATACAAACCTCTAGGTGATTATAAAATCATGATGGCAGAGGAAATTTAACTCTATTATTGGTTTGAATTTCCGGTTTGCAGGAACAAGTATAAAGGACACATGGACAATAAGCACATGTGGAAATAGGAGGGAGGTGGGGAGGGCTGAAGGGGTGGGCTGGGCTGGGAGTGAAAGGCAGAAAACTCTACTTGAACAACAATTGAAATAAAAAATAAATAGGAAAAGAAACAAACAAACACATGCCCAAATGGGGCATAAAAGACTATTCAAAATTGAGAGCTGGGAGCTTACCAGGGAGCTGTAGCAGCAAAATGCAAGGAAACCCTAGATCTAAAAATATAAAATAGTTGGGCAAAGTGGGAACCAATTAATGATAAGCCTATCAGTGATGCAAAGACCAGTAGGGACAACAGAAGTTGGGGTCGGATGCTTAGTCACTCTAAACTCCCCAGATTGATCACTACCATCATGGGCATGTTATACCCATGCAGCGAACACCGTGCTCGGTGCTATGTACAGCAGCTATGATGCTGGGCAAACTTAAAGAGTATACTGAACGGGAAAAACAAAAACAAAAACAAAAAAACTGAATTTAACTAGGTCTTGAGCCATTCCTAAATCCAAGTCTTATAACTGAAATGATTGCTTGACATGAATTGGCAAGATCAATTTTTTGTAATCATCAAAAATGATGCTTAATAGCTGAGTTAAGTTCTAGCAAATTTTATGTTTGTACTTTTAGCCTATAAAATACTGAATTTGTTTCACATGTTCTAGCAATAAGTGTTATGTACTAGAAAACAGTGTGTTAATATTAAATTCTGCCTATACTTTTGACAGCAAATTAGCTCTCCAGAGGCACATTGACTAAAGTATCTCAAATACTCATTTCATACGATCTTTAGATGTAACATATGTAGGATATATCAATGCTATATTACTGGCAAGCTGTCTGGACTAGAGAAGTTTGCGGCTGAACAACACTCCTGGTGGTGTAACCAAATGCAGGTCTGGCTGCCTGCAGTTCAAAAGCCAAACCCAAGAGACAGATGCTGATGAAAAGTAAAGCAATTTCATTTCAGGTGACAGTCACCTGGAAGATGGGGACTCATGTCTCAAAGTCCATCTCCACAGCTCATTGTAGGCAGAGTTTTTTTTTTTTTTTTTTTTTTTTAGGAGGGAAAGGGGAAGCAGAAAAAGACATTAAGGAAGGGGATTGAAAAGTTCTGTACCTTAGATAAGCACAGTCCATTCTGATAAGGCAGGTGATGGTCCAGGGTACATGGTCCTGGTTTAGTCATCCTTGACTTTATATCATTCTGGCTCCAAGGCTGAAGGTGAGTGAACCTCCTGGAGCTAGGATGCTTGAAGGTTGGAGCCTATATCTTTTGAAACAAGTTCCTAAGATTCTTATAAAAACATGCCGTTCATCTACAAGCCACATATTAGTCTGTCAGTACTCAGAGAAACAGTGTTAAAATGTTGGTGGAGTGGGCTACAATTCCGCATTGTTACAGTGGAACTGCCCCTGCACAGTAACCAGGCCTGGAGTAGGTCTGCCTTGGGCTGGCCTATAGCGTGTGGGCTCCTGACTTTGTGCAGGAAAGATTTCATAAAACAAGTCTCTGTGATGTTGACAGGATATTTATTAAAGCTGAGGACAGTGAAACAAAGAAAGGTCTTAATGAAGAAGAAGAAACAGGAGAGATCCTGGGCAGGGTGGCTTTGGCTCTAGAGATGTTATATGTTAGAAGTGAGCCAAGGCGGGCTCTGTTGGCTCACTAAAAAGTCAGAGAAAAGGAGGCCTTGAAGAAAGGTTGAGGAGGTTAACCTGTGACAAGCTGCCACTGCCCACTGTTCCCCTCCTTGCAAGTCTCCTGGAGACCCTTAGGGTTTAGAAGAAAAAAATTACTCAAAAAGGAGACTCGACTGGGTGTGTTCCATGCAAGGCACTATCTGTCTTCTTTGTTTTGAGTAGTTTTATCTGCTTTCCAAAGGTGGGGATTTTAGGGGCAGTGTTAGAGGGAAGAGCTCAATAGAATATTCATCAACTTTATGCTGATGTGCCAACATGAGATTTATTCCCTTAACTTCATCTGTCTTTGGGTGTGGTTGGCACAAACAGCATTAACTTGGTTTTTGTTATCTATCTCCAGAGTAGGATGATTTAAGCTACTTACCATCGGTTTTGGGGGGAGTACAAACCATTTACTTCTTAAGTATCCTTTGTTAGGGAAGACAGGATTTTGTGATTTACTGGGTAGGTATAAACCCTGTCTCAGTTTCCCTATTCTGCTTGTCCTGCTTTAGTGGCCTATCTCAAAACTAGAAAAGCAATAAGATAGGAATAG
The DNA here is from genome assembly GCA_004027475.1 of Anoura caudifer. Classification (NCBI taxonomy): domain Eukaryota; kingdom Metazoa; phylum Chordata; class Mammalia; order Chiroptera; family Phyllostomidae; genus Anoura; species Anoura caudifer. The sequence goes on along the minus strand of PVKU01009030.1, from coordinate 15 downwards.
AGTGATATGAGGAAG